>JARQOD010008289.1:0-36099 GCA_033576555.1 Oophaga sylvatica | reverse complement strand
GAACTTCTTTCAAGTTGGCAGAAAAGCACACAGTTTGCAGACACAGAAACAGGACCAGCAGGCCAGGTAACCCAAGTCAGCAATCATCTCCAAACAGTTCGGTTCTTTTCTCTGTTACCGTAAGTCCATGCAAACGTGGGTCTTTAAAAGAGCGGGTTCAGAGTCCACAAGTGTTCAGATTTCCTCAGTAGGAATAGTGGAGTAAAAGGGTCCAAGGCTTTAAGGAGTATTCACAGGTTCACTGGGCTAGATTCTGAAGCATGATTGTCAGCTGGGGTGCTTAAAAAAGCAAAGGAAAAATCGGGCGGGACAGCAAGCTGGAACTCATTTTGAGGGGGCAAGATAGTGGCGCAAGACAGAAAGAAAAAATGGTGAGAACAAACAGTTTCGGGAAATATATACTAGAATTTAAATACAGGTCAGAAAAGTTCCTGAAAAAGCTTAAATTGAAAAGAAGAAAAGTACTTTTATGATTTTTTTCAAAAGAAAAAGTTGTTTTAGTTTTTGTTCCCTTTTTCTAATGAATGGCAGTTTGCGCATGATGACAAATTTTTTTTTCCCATATTTTCAAAAAATTTTTTTTCCCTTCTTGGCCGGGGAAAAATTCAAATTTTCCCTGTTTTAAGCAAAACTTAGGGTGCGGCTTTCCTATTTGGGCATGTTCGACAGGGTTTTTCTGTTATGTGTGGGAACAGGAGATTCTTCCCGGACACACAGAGGGGAACAGTGGCTTTTATAAACCCCATAACATTTGTTGGTATTGGTCTGTGGACACGACTTTTTGGCAGCAACTGGCAGTTTTGTAGCCGGGAGTGGGTTCAGGGGGGTGAAAGTAAACATAAAGGAGACATGGATAACGTTGCAAACCAGTTATTTATCTGAAAACGGCAGACAAAATTTGGGGGTTCCATGCCTTGGGTTATTTTCAGAAAGTAAGCCGGGTTTTCATTATCGGGGTAGTCGCATGCGACGGTCGTTGACCCACCTGCGCATAAAGGCGATCGAAAAAAAACCCGGCAGCGGGCAAGCCGCACCTCCAATGCATACGGCTAAGCTTGGCCTGATCCCGCTTAGGACCAAAATTTTAATGGGGAAAGAGCCATTGGGGAGTCATGGAGGGAAAGAATGTAGTCTGTCACCCCTTTACGGAAAACGTTGCCCCCTGCTGACGGAGCCCTTGGAGGTGTGACTTTGTGGCGCTGCCACAAAAAATTCGCCCCAATTTGGAAAAATTTTGGTCTTGTTTTTTAAGAGGCGTGCTTGTGTCCCTTTGGGCAGAGCTGGTCTCCCCCGCCCCGACGCACAGAGCTGCTTTGTAAAGCAGTAGCAGCAGCAGTGTCTCGGGGGGAATGGAGAAATTATGGGGTTGCACCAGTGTGTCTTGGTACTCCGCATTTTACGTCCCGGTTCAACGGTGTTATGAGGCTTTGTAAGTTGTCCCGGTTGCGAGGGTTAGGGGGTGTACCCCCCTAATAGCGTGGTGAGAATGGGGGCGATGGGGGTCGTTTTCGAAGCAGCTGAAATCAACCATGTGCGCAGACCCCCAATGGCCAAAAAAAGCTGTCCCCTGAAGGGGTAATCTTGCCTGCTCTGCATCACCCCACCCCGCTCAAATATGACTGGCGTTGGTCCCCTTGGGGTTGTTTCTCCCCCAAATGACTTTTTCCTCTTTTCTCCCCCACAAATAGCCTGCCCCCCTTTGTGGGAAAACCACGTTACGCTGACTTCCAGAAGGTGGGGGAATTTGTGACTTCATCCTCCACATCTTCCAAAACCTAACCCCCTTGTGCTTGCAGTGTTTTTTTTAGCGGGGATAAAGGGGGGCAGTCGGGGATAGTGCATCTTTTGCATCGCATCCGGTTGATATAAAAACAGCAAAAAAGTGGCAGTGTCTTTTAGAGGCCCCCCCATAGTGGTGAAGTGTGAAGGCGCAAATTGCGAGTTGATTTCGCCCGATGCGTGTACTCCTTTTTTGTGGCTCTGCTACCAACCCCTCCAAAATTGTAAAGTGGAAAAATTCCCCCTGGTGGGTAGTCAATATGTGCGGTTTAGGAAGGCGAAATCTGGTTGCGAGCTGCAAGCGCGATCTGGGGATGTGGGAAAGTGCAAATGGCGCCAATCTGGCGGGGCCTTGTGCGCAGGCATCAAGATCCGGTAGTCCCCCAAAAAATTGACGACCAAGTTGAGCACATTTGCCAGACATGGTATGTGAGGAGGTTGCCCGGCCGAGCTGCCACCAGATTTGGCCATTGTCACACACTACCAAACCCGGTGGAGATTCGTGCAAAAACCCCGTCGCTCTCCTGCTTGATGGCATTCCAGGTCCTGCGCTGTGTGGCTTTGATTCCCCCTGGAAAATTATTTCAGGAGGCTTTTGAGTTTTGGGCCCCGGCTGTGTCATATCGGTGCATAGGAAAAAGGGTTCACGGGTCCATGTGGAGGTTAGACCGTGACGGCTCCTGCAGCGATGATTTGGGAACTGGAGTAGGAGGAGGAGTCAATGTGGACAATTGTTTGAATTTGGAGTTGGCAGAACACGTACGGCCCCATCGCAAGATCTGTCCCGGCCCCACAACTTGACCCAAGGGAGTGAGGGAAGGTATCGTCCCTGGCAGGGTATGGTTAGACGGTGGTCAGGTGGACCTTGCTATGACGGCTTTTTGTGGCCTTTTTTAAATTTTTCCCTCAAATTGCTTTTGCAGACCGGGATGGCTTGTGCAAAAATAAAATGGCTGGGCACTTGTATTGTGGGACTGCCCAAAGCCATTAGTTAGGGAAAATGTCGTTCCCCCAGCCTGAATGACAGCATTTTTAAGGGGGCAGGAGTTTTGCAATGCCAGCATTCAGGCTGTCTCGTGGGGGTTTGCAGAGTATGGCCGCTTTTATCCCCATGCCTGTGCAAACGATGGTGTTTTGTGGCCGGGGAGTGTGAGGTGACGGGAACTTGCTGCTGTGGGTGGAATAACACTGGGTCTCTGGAACGTGACAGAGGTTTTTCCAGGCGACCTGGAGGAAGCCAAAACCGCTGTGTGTGGCTGGGGGAAGGGCCCAACCGAGCTGAGTGTAGGTGCGTGTGGTTGGCCAACATCCAGTGTGTCTTTGAACTAAACAGTGCTTTGACGCACTTTTTCCACATATTTGGGGTTTTAAGGTTCTGCCTTTTACCTTTTTTCTTTTGATTACACAGCTTGTTTTTGACAAGCAAATATCATCTGAAAGTGGGGCAAAAAAGGACAAGCAGTGAAAGCCCGGGGAGCTCCCGTTTTGGCTTTTGGGAAAGGGAAAACTCTACGAAGGGTGCCCTGGAGGCTCAGGCAACGAGTCTGCACCCACCTCTCCTATTTTGGACCGTTGGGGCAACCCTTTTCCCTCAGAGGGGTTTCCACCACCTTCCTGTTCCTCCCCATGTTGGGTCGGGGCCTCTTCATCTCCCACCCTTTTCCAACCCTGCTGCTTTTGGGGTGGTCTGGCCAGCCCCCTGCCAACAAAAAACTGGCCCCTGAGTTCATTATAGATGGTTCTGGGGTGTTGTCCCCATCGGCAGGGCCCCCCCCCGCCTCTTAATTCAGAGGACCAGCTGTTGCGCATCACGCTCTGCCTCTTTTCACTTCCCAAAAGCTGCTTGGTGGGTCCCTTTTGCAAGCCAACAGATTTGAGACAGAAGAGAGTCAGCTGGCTCCAGTTAGAACTCTTGATGCCTGGGCAAATTTTGGGAGGCGGTGAAAGGGAAAATGGTTGTTCAACGTGGTGGGCCTGAGAGGAGGTGGAAAACAATTGAAAATGAGCATTTGGGTGCATCCATCCCCAAAAAACCCGGGTTCAATTTTTTTTTCCCGCGCAGGGGGGGGACGCTGAGTCTACAAAAAATGCGCATAAAGGAAGCTTACGGGGGAAAAATGGTGGATGCTGTGCATGGGTGCGGCGAGCCACAGTCCCCCCGTCCTCTCCCCCTTGAATCTCCCGGCCACGACCCGGCCCTTTTCCCGCCCTTTTTATTTGGTAGATTGATAAAGAAGCAGAAAAAGTTAAAGGCCCAAGTTGGTTATTCCTCGGATGCAGTGAACACGCAGACAATGTTCGTAGCTGTGAAAGGGCCCCCTTTGTGTTTTATTGTTTGAACCAAAGTATGTTACGGATGGAAGGCGCCCCATAATAGTTAGATTTTTTTAAAAATAAAATGGGCGAAAATTTAGAGAAAAAATTTTGAAGGATGGGCAGGGGAAACCGCTCGCAGCTAAACCAGCGTGGTTGAAGAACAAATGGAGGTTTGCATCAAAAAATAAAACTCCCAGATCAGAAAACACAAAAAACAAATGTTCTATGTGAAAGGCCCTTTTTTAAATTCTATAGTGTTTGAACTGTATTGTATCGGGATGGAAGGGTACACTAATAGATTAGTTTTTTTTTAAAATAAATGGGCAGCCCCAAATTTAGAGAAAAAATGTGAAGGATGAGGCATGACCACGCTCAGCAGACTAAACCAGCAGTGGTTGAAGAATAATGGAGGTATCGCACTAAAAAAAATAAAACTCACGACTCAGTGAACACTGAAAACAACTGTTCCTACTGTGAAAGGGCCCCCTTTTGTACTTCTATAGTGTTTGCAACCAATGTATTGTATACGGATGGAAGCGCGTCACACTAATAGATTAGATTTTTTTCAAATATAATGGAGCAGCACCAATTAGAGAAAAATGTGAAGGATGAGGCAGTGACACACGCTCAGCAGACTACAACCAGCAGTGGTTGAAGAACTAACTGGAGCGTGATCTGCACTCAAAAAATCAAAACCTCACAGACTGCAGTGAACACTGAAACACAACTGTTCACTATCTGTGAAAGGCTCCTTTCTGTACTTCTATAGTGTTTGCAACCAATGTATTGTATACGGATGGAAGCGCGTCACACTAATAGATTAATTTTTTTTCAAATATAATGGAGCTGCACCAATTCCACAAAATAAAATAAAAAAAAGAGTCAGTGAGTGACACGTGCAGATGCCTACAAACAGCGGTGGATGCAGAGCAAACTGCAGCGTCACCTGCACTCTCACACACTCCTTGCACAGAGCTGTTAAAACAACACTGGCAAAAGGAAGCTTTACACAGCGGTTGGTAAACTAGCCTGCCTAAAGCACAGTACACAAAATCGCAATGTCTAACTGTCCCTCAAAGTCAGAAGAAACAGCGTTCTGTCCCCAACTGAGTTCACAGCACAGTGACGCTAAAATGGCTGCGGCGCCTTTTATAGTGCATTCTGACATCATTTCAGCAGCCAATCACAGCCATGCCATTAGTTAACATGACCGCAGCATTACAGGATGTGCCTACACTTCATAAGATTCCTCATTGGCTGACTAAAATCACATTGCCTCTCAAAGAATAATGGGAACTTCCGATTCCGGTATACGATATTGGAAAAATATCGGAACTAAGTATCGGAATTCCGATACAGCGAATATCGGCCGATACCCGATACTTGCGGTATCGGAATGCTCAACACTAGTCACTGCACACTAACTGTACAGCACAATTGCTATCAGCACAAGCACAGAAGAACTTCTCTTTCCAGCCCTAACTCTCTCCCTACTAATAAACAGCGTCAGCAACCTCTCCCTACTGTTAAGATCGGCAGAAGTAAAATGGCGGTCAGCGGTGAGGGCTTTTATAGACACTATGACACCCCCCAAAGCAAGCCAATCACTGCAATGCCCTTCTCGAAGATGGTGGTGGACGCTGCCCATGTCATCTCATTGCCCACAGTGTACGTCCTTGCTCATTGGTTGAAAAAAAAGTGCCTGCAAGCATTTTGGGAAAACTGACTTTGGCGCTTGTTCTGCCGAACACATGGCCGACTTCATGCCATGGTCTGGTTTTGCTCAGCGAAACCTGACTTTGGCAAAAGTCGGTGACTTATGAATCTGACCGACCTGTTTCGCTCAACTCTAGTTGCCAGTCCTTAGCAGTGGTTTCCTAGCAGCTATTTTACCATGAAGGCTGCTGCACAAAGTCTCCTCTTTACAGTTGTTGTAGAGATGTGTCTGCTGCTAGAACTCTGTGTGGCATTGACCTGGTCTCTAATCCGAGCTGCTGTTAACCTGTGATTTCTGAGGATGGTGTCTCGGATAAACTTATCCTCAGAAGCAGAGGTGACTCTTGGTCTTCCTTTCCTGGGGCGGTCCTCATGTGAGCCAGTTTCTTTGTAGCGCTTGATGGTTTTTGCTACAGCACTTGGGGACACTTTCAAAGTTTTACCAATTTTTCAGACCGACTGACCTTCATTTCTTTAAGTAATGACAGCCACTCGTTTTTCTTTACTTAGCTGCTTTTTTCTTGCCATAATACAAATTCTAACAGTCTATTCAGTAGGACTATCAGCTGTGTATCCACCAGACTTCTGCACAACACAACTGATGGTCCCAACCCCATTTATAAGGCCAGAAATCCCACTTATTAAACCTTACAGGGCACACCTGTGAAGTGAAAACCAATTCCGGTGACTACCTCTTGAAGCTCATCAAGAGAATGCCAAGAGTGTGCAAAGCAGTCATCAAAGCAAAAGGTGGCTAGTTTGAAGAACCTAGAATATAAGACATATTTTCAGTTGTTTCACACTTTTTTGTTAAGTATATAATTCAACATGTATTAATTCATAGTTTTGATGCCTACAATGTGAATGTACAATTTTCATAGTCATGAAAATACAGAAAAATCTTTAAATGAGGTGTGTCCAAACTTTTGGTCTGTACTGTATATATATATATATATATATATATATATATATATTTCCCATAGGTGTAAATGTTTTTCTGCCCATGCACTTAGTGCAATTGCATTACCAGTGTAGGATACCAACTACTTAATAGTAGTAAAAATAAAAATTCTGAGGACCCCGATACATCTCTTCAAGGGGTTATTTCAGTATCTTATTTTATTTTTGGCATACCTTGCACTTAGTGCATATGATTTACGAGAGTAGGAGACCCACTCCTTATTAGTGGTAAAAAAATACTTTTCTGTGAAGTCACATTCTACTTGAGGTAAAGTTTTTTTTTAAAACCAAAAGAGCCAATGGCTTCTATTAGTTGTGGGCTGTTAAGTGGTTGTCACATAGGGAGTTCTCACACTGCATACAGGATTTCCCAGCCACTGCAGGAGAGTTTGTACAGTAAGGCTAAGTGCACACGATCAGGAATAATTGCGTTTTTTTCGCGGTTTTTCCGCGGTTTTCCGCGGTAAAAACGCGATAAAAACGCAAGCATTAAGCATCCTATACATGTTAATTGATTCCGCATGTTTTGGCCACATGTTGCGTTTTTTTCCGCGAAAAAAACGCTTTGCGGAAAAAATAGCAACATGTTCATTAATTTTGCGGAATGTAAGCGGTTCATGTGCGGTGGTACCCAGGGTCTGGAGGAGAGGAGACTCTCCTCCAGGCCCTGGGTACCATATCCCTGGTAAAACAATAATTAAAATAAAAAATAATGATATTCTCACCTTCCGGCGGCCCCCGCAGCCTTCCCGCGGCCCCCGCAGCCTTCCCGCCTTCAGCGACGCTCCCGGCAACTCCCGGTCCCAGGAGTGCTTTGCGAGAATCACCCAGATGGCATAGCGGTCTCGCGAGATGCTACGTCATCGGTGTGATTTGTCGCAAAGCACTCCTGGGACCGGAGTTGCCGGGAGCGTCGCTGAAGGCGGGAAGGCTGCGGGGGCCGCCGGAAGGTGAGAATATCATTATTTTTTATTTTTACATTAGATCTTTTTACTATTGATGCGACATAGGCGGCATCAATAGTAAAAGTTGGTCACACTTGTCAAACACTATGTTTGACTCGTGTGACCAACCTGTCAATCAGTTTTCCAAGCGATGCTACAGATCGCTAGGAAAACGCTAGCATTCTGCAAGCTAATTACGCTTGCAAAACGCTATTATTCTGGCGGGAATCAGCACACAAAAAACGTGCGTATTTCCTGCGGGAGAAGTGCGGGATTGCCGCGGAAATTTCCGCGGCAATTCCGCAACGTGTGAACTTAGCCTAAATACAGAGGATCCTGTTATCCTTCATACCAGTCTGAGTAGATGCAAAACTCTCCTCTATATTCACCTGCAGGGTTTATAAAATAACAGTCTTTCATACTGTTACTTTACGTTAACTTCTCTTTTCAAGGTTAATTCAAAATTATTCCATTCTGTTATAATTATACCGCTCTTATCTGCAATTTGTTTATGGTGAGGTGTTGCAGTAGGTATAGCATACGTATGACAAGCATCTAGTCAAGGATTATTTCCTTATAAATTCTAAGCCTTGCTGTTGCTGTTTTCTATGGGCTCTGGGAGGAGCTGGCCACTTACTAAAGACAATTTGATAAATGCACGTAGAGCGAAGTTTACGGCTCTAATGGATGCAGACTTTTTCCAGCACTGAGCACCGGACCGGTTATATCGATATTATTGTTGTTTTATTAGAGATTTTATTGCTGTGTTTGATTATAAATTTGATTGCTCTTCAGTTCAGAACAAGAATCAAAGTTTCCATTCGGTGACAGTAAGAAGAGGAAGACATGATGGTTGGATGCTATGTATACATAAGACCAGACACGAGATTGCTAAAGCTAATTGTAAAGCAAGCATTAGTTTGAGTGATTTGAAACTCAGAGGTTTTCTCCAGCACACTATGTGTTGAGCACTGATAATCGGCCATTTAAAGGGCTGGGCTTTTGTGGACAACCATAGAGTGGCTGGGAGGATGTCCACCTTCTCTCCACCCCAGGTTGTGGTTTGGGGTTTAATTAGTCGGCCTCTTGAGGCATTCAGTGTTCAGTGTGTATAGAGAGGCTAACTACAGAGAAGTGTTGGTGCATGTGCTAACTTGACCTGTGTATTTTGCTACCCATGTGCAGGCGGACCCCCATACCATCAGGACTGTACTTTGTGCTACCATTTTGTTTTGTTTTCCAGGTTGTTTCCAAAAAGCCGTGTTTATTTTAACTTCAGTATGGTTTATTCCGCATATATAATAAACCAATGAAGATCTTAGAGACATTGTACCTGTGTCTACCTCCGTGTACAGCTGAGTGAGCCGATCTACCACAAGAATTAACTTGTAGAGTTAGCTCAGAGACAGTAGGCTTGAGTTTGTTAGATTTTGATTCAGAACTAACAGTGTTATTGCAGAACTCACTCGGCAGTAGCTTGTTGCACAGTAGAACTGTATGAAGATGTTTGTGAGCAGCACGGCGGATCAGTGGATAGCACTACAGCCTTGCAGCGCTGGAGTCCTGGGTTCGAATCCCACCTAGGACAACATCTGCAAGGAGTTTGTATGTTCTCCCCGTGTTTGCGTGGGTTTCCTCCGGGTTCTCCGGTTTCCTCCCACACTCCAAAAACATACTGATAGGGAATCTAGAATGTGAGCCCCATCGGGGACAGCGACGATAATGTGTGCAAACTGTAAAGCGCTGCGGAATATGTTAGCGCTATATAAAAATAAAGATTATAAAAAATAAAGATTATATAATAGCGAGATTGTGAATTGGACTAAGTATCCTGACAGCACAGAGGTGTGTCAGGTTGCCATTGCAATCTTGTGCACAGAGGAGCAAAGTGAGATGGTGTCAGATGGATTTCATTGCTGGGGAAACCTATGCAGCAACACTTATAGTCGTCTCATCTGACGAATAGAAGACTTTCATGTGTGGAACCTATTGTAGGCCAAAAAACATGAAATGCAGCAGATGAAAAATGAGAAGAGGAAGACTTTCCTCTCAACTTTAGATGGGTTGAAGATTAGGACAGGCAATCAACAAGTAAACTAATAGACAAACCTAAAAATTGAGGAGGGCTAGCAATAGAGTAACCAAATCAAACCTGAGGACGTTATTGGTTAAAACATTAAATGCAATTAATAATTGTATCCTCCAGATATGGATTTATTTTCATTACAATTTAACAATGCACAGGAGAATATTCTAGACTCCCCTGTATCCCCAACAGATCATTTTTTTTCTGCATTAAACTATAAATGTAATAGATGTAGATTGAACAAACAAGACTCGGGAAACCTACAAGACATCTGCATACGGGTCATGTAAGTCTTACTAATTATCAATCTGCACCAATATCGGAAATCATTCATTTATTTACATCCAGATTTAAAGTAAAATGAAAATATTCTTCTAATCTTTCTTGGGGAATGCTCGCAACAATCAATGAATTGAAGTCAACATAGCAATAACAATTTGCAATGTAACATCTCCAAAAGACCACATATTTCAAAGACCAATCTCCCATCCCAATGTGTTTCCAGTTCACCTATATTTTGTGGAGAATGTCCATTCTCTTAGAAGTCATTCTACTTTGTATTTTTGTTGATTTTCACTTGAATATTATTTTACAATCTTAAGCATAAAGGATAACAGGATGGAGTAAACCTTTTCAATGACATCGGAATCGTTTACCCTCTGATAGCGTTGAGTCTAGTAGTGTACACTGTCCTTAAAAATGTTGCTCCATCCTATTAGAAGGTGAGTGTCCTTGTATGTAATTTAAATATAACATAAAAATATAATCTTTTCAGGCTATGGTTCAGCAAAATATTTCCATGATTACAAAGATAAATCTCTTGGGATTTCACAGCTCACAAAATCTGAATTACTTACTCTTCACTATACTTCTTCTGATCTATTGTGTGACACTATGTGGAAATCTCCTAATGGTAGTACTGGTGACGTACAGCAGATATCTACACCGACCCATGTACTTCTTCCTCACACAGTTGTCCATAGCAGACCTCTTATTGACAACAGATATTGTCCCAATCATGCTCCACAATCTATTCCATAAAGCAAGGGTAATTTCTTTTTATGGCTGCATTGCTCAGTTTTATATATTTGCCTTCTGCGAGTGTTCAGAATGCCTTCTTCTGACAGTGATGTCTTATGACAGATATTTGGCCATCTGTAACCCGTTACGGTATGGCACCATCATGAGTCTGAACTTATGCCTAAAACTGGTCATCATTAGTTGGGTACTAAGTTTTACTATTTCGACAGTTGAAATAGCATCAACATCCTCGTTAGAATTTTGTGGACCAAATGACATTGACCATTTCTTCTGTGACCTGCCTCCAATTCTTGAGCTCGCATGTTCAGATATCAGTGGAGTCCAGTTGGAGATTATATTGACCGGCATCCCAGTTCTTCTCTGTCCCTTTGTAGTAGTTATAATATCTTATACTTACATAATATTTGTCATACTAAAGATTCCATCAGCTACCGGTAGACAGAAAACTTTCTCCACCTGTAGCTCGCATCTTATTGTGGTCTCCATATTCTATGGGACATTGTTTGGTGTTTATGTTCTTCCAACCAAAGGACAGTCATTAAACATAACAAAATTTTTATCATTAATGTACACGGTTGGGACGCCGCTGATGAATCCTGTGATATATAGTTTAAGGAATGCACAAATAATGAAAGCTTTTGGAATATTTAAATTTAATATCCTGCTTATGATAACACAAAAATGTGCTTTGAAAATTAATATTTGATTGGAAAGATCACATTTCTTTAAAAATAATTTTTACATTAACATTTTAATGTAACTTTCAATTAGTAACCAACAATAAGTCCCACGTTCAATCTTTATGGTTTGATAAAATTCAAAGTCAGCAGTACTAATTAGCTGCAGTTTGCAGAGAGCAAATTTATTGTAGGTGAACTACAGATCAACTATTAAAGATGTCACTAGTTCGAAATGTGTTTGCAGAGAACGGTAAAGAAAAAAGTTTAATAGAGACTGTGTATGCTGACTTTTAATTGGGAGATCATAGAATCCTAGAATGTTAGAGTTGTAAGGAACCTCCGGGGTCATCGTGTTCAACCGCCTGCTCAGTGCAGGATTCACTAAACCATCACAGACAGACGTCTGTCCAGCCTCTGTTTGAAGACTTCCATTGCATTAGAATTCTCCATAGTTCATGACAGCATGTTCCACTCATGGATCACCCTCACCATAAAAATTTTTTTTTCTATTATCTAATCTGTGTCTTCTCAATTTTAGTTGCATTCCATTGTTCCTCGTATTTCCATGTGCAAATGAGAATAATAATGATACCTCTACACTGTGACAGCCCTTCAGATATTTGCAGACAGCTATTAAATCTCCTCATAGCCTTCTTTTTTGCAAGCTAAACATTCCAAGATCTTTTAACCGTTCCTCGTAGGACATACTTTGCAGTCCGCTCACCATCACGGTAGCTCTTCTCTGAACTTGCTCCAATTTTTTGTCTTTTTTAAAATGTCATGCCAAGAACTGGACTCGGTGTTCCAGATGAGGACTGACCAAGGAGGAGTAGAGGGGATAATTACTTCATGTGATCTAGATGGCCCAGCTTTATGGAGATCTGCATTGGAGTTCACAGGTAGAGGGGAGATGAAAAAATTCCTGAAAATATTTCCAATCTCAATATCATGGCTGCCAAGAAAAGGAGAGCCGGATGAGAGCAGCAAGAGGTCATGATGTAGATTCCCATGTCACTTACCTTCATTTCCTGAGACAGATGTCTGGCTTTTTATGTGTTGTGATGATGACACTCTGCATTCCAGCATGCAGTGCTATCAGCAAACTTAGGTGGACACATTGCCTGTTTGGTCTCATGTGCAACTTAATGAGGGGACAGTACAGAGATCTTTGTAATGATCTTTTAACACTTAGACTTGGACAGGGACAAGGGGGACATTATCTATTTGTCTACTTGAAAGAAGGTTTAATGATAATCTCAGAAGCAGATTCTTTTTTGGCAGAACAGTGAGACTATGAAATTCTCTGCAACGTGATATTGTAATGGTTGATTCACTACTATATTTCAGAGGCCTGAAAATCTTTCTTCTTACATATATTACACGTTATGGCCACTAGATTCTGCGATGGGGCGTTAATCCAAGAAACTCATCTGATTGTTGCATGTGGAGTTGGAAAGGAATTTTTCCTCTAATATCGAGCCATTAATGTCTGTCCCATGTGGTTTTTGCATTCCTCTGGATCTACATATTAGGCTAAAGGTTGAACTCGATGGACTTAAGTCTACCTTCAACCTTAAGACTATGAAACTATGGATTGCAAAAATGTGTTTCAAAAACAAGATTTGCATTTTTTCTAAATACCTGTTGACATAGGTCACTGTTAACAGAGATACAGTGGTTTATCAGACAATTATTAATGATCTCTGTATGGAAACAGCAGAAATCACCTAAAATGTGCTCTTTATACACATCTGACTCCACGGTAAAAATAAATAATGACATAAGTATAGCAACATTGAATAAAATAAATGAAAAACTGACAAAATAATAAACAAACTACAAAAACAAAGTGAAAAAATAAAGAATTATAGAAGTATACTGAAACGTGAAATTAATAAGATAAGCAAATCAAATGAGTCAATGATAAAACAAACAAATGAAAAAAGCATATTTGTTTAAAAAAGCCTTGATTATTTAATCGTTCTGTATGTAGTTGTAGTTGTTAAAGTTTTTGAAAGAAGACACAGGTCAGGTGAGCTTACTTAATAATTTATAAGGCTGGAAAACGTTACATTTTTCAAAATTACTTTCATTCACCTGCGACTGATGACGAGGATTAAATGGACCATCTACCTTCCTGACTGTCGCTTGTTTGACTTTTACATCAGTCAGACATTTACTCACTGTTTTTAGTGTCATCTACACTGTAGTACTGCTGCTGCCATTGCTGGACCTAAACTACCACAAATATCCTTGTCTTCTCCATTCTAATTATCTACCACTGTCTGCCACCGCCACTGCTAAGCCAAGGCCAACGACAAGTCTCCTTCTCCCACTGTGCTTCATTGTGCGGTTGCTGATTTTGCTGCCACGGATGACCCTTTTCTGCCAGGCAGTTCCTTTCCTGCCCCTTCCTAATTGTCTACCTTGCGGCTTCAACCGCTGCCACCAAACAGTCATGGCAGCCACACATCTCCTGGATGCCCAATGTGTTTTATGGACACTACTGCTGATGCAAAATGTTCTCCTTTGATGTTCGTCATTGCTTCTTCTTCACTTTGAAAACAGCTAGTCTGTTCCTGCTCACTAAAAAAAAGGTTAATTTTGGAAAGATTTAAAAAGCCTTTGTCATTGCTTACTTTGTGAACAGCAAATTTGTTGTAGATTCTATAAAAGGGAAAAAAATGTTCACTCCTACTTGAGAAGCCATTACTTCTTCATCTTTAAACAGCACAGTAGAAACTAGTAGATATATTTGAGGTGAATGGAATTCTTCTCGAATATTACAAAAATCCATTTTTGGAAAAATGCAGAATTTTTTTAGTTCACTTATTTTTGAATTGAGCAAAATGGTGGTTGCAGGAAGTGATTAAAATATTTTGAACTGTAAAAGGACATTAAAAGATTAAAAATAAAAAAAAATAGTTAAATTCACCTTACCACTCCCTGACCGATTCTCGTTCCATATCCTTATCACCACAGCAAAAGCTTACAGAGCCTTGAAAAAGTATTCATACACTGTGAACTTTTCCATATTTTTTTTCACTTTAAACCCACAAATAGTGTTACTGTTGAGCGATACTTTCCGATATTGCAAAATATCGGATCAGATTGGATCGGACCGATACTCAAAAAGTATCGGATATCGCCGATTCTGGTACCGGAAACCAATGCAAGTCAATGGGACAGAAATATCGGAATTAAAAAAAACCCTTTCTTTCTTGCAGGTTAATTGTACATGAAGGAAAACAACTAAGAATAATGTAGAATGTATTGGGGAGGTGGAGGAGACATTAAAGGCCTAGAGGTTTAGCCCAATCAAATGGAATAGCAGAAATAATTTCTTTTTAAGACGTTCGGAGTTACAAAGAAATTGCATATGTTGTTAACCTTTTTTCTATTTTGGCACATATGTATGTTTCACTACTTCCATGCTCTTCATCTTTTTTACTTCTCCCACACTTTCTCCTTCATGATCCTCAGCAGCAGCATCTTTTTCATCAACTTCTCCACCTTTTTTATCTTCTTCTTCAACTTCTTCCTATTATTTTTTTTTACATTCTTCATATTCTTCTTATTCAACTATTATTCTTCTTAATATTCTACTTCTTCACCTTCTTCCTATTCATCTTCTTCATCATATTCTTATTTGTGACAGGCATTCCTGTAGTTGTAATCTCTAAAACTTTGAATATTACACATTCCGTTCTTGCTGTCACAAAAGATTTACAACAGTATTTGTCCGCGTTTAGTTTGGCCTGCAGCAGCAGGCATTTTCCAGGGGCACCACGAGGAGGAATGGACTCACCCCCATACACTGCTTAGTCTTCTTCTGCTTATAATTTAGAGCATATATTTTGCTCTGATTTTTTGTGTCATGCTTTTTGTTCTTCTGCTTTTTGTTCTTCTGCTTCTTGGTCTTCTGTCTCTTGTTCTGCATCTTGGTGGTTGTCTTCATGTTCTTTGTCCTCTTGGTCATCTTCTTCTGGGTAATCTTTTTGGTCTTCTTTGTTGTGTTGTTCAGGCTCGTCATCTTCATGGTCGTCGTCCTTGGGGTCGTCGTATTCTTCGGGGTGGTCTTCAGGGTCGTCGTCTTCAGGGTTATCGTCTTCTGGGTCGTTGTCTTTTTCGGGGTGGTCTTCAGGGTCGTCATCTTCAGGGTAGTCGTCAGGGAGATCCAGTTGACCAGTTGACGGTACTGGACCACGGTTACTAAGCAGGAGGTACCTGTGCTAGCAAGCACTACCAAGGACCAGCAGACGTTGCTGGAACTCGGATACCGAGATGGAGGCACCTAGGCCAAAGGCACTGCCAAGAACCAGCTGACGGTACTGGAACTCGGATGGGTAGCAGAAGATACAAGAGCCAATGGAAGTAACGAGGACCAGCTGACTGTGCTGGAACCTGGAGGGGCAGCAGAAGGAACAGAACCAATGGCACAACCGAGGACCAGCTGACGGTACTGGGGCACGGTTACAAAGCAGGAGGTACCTGTGCTAGAAAGCACCACCAAGGACCAGCAGACGTTGCTGGAACTCGGATACCGAGATGGAGGCACCTACAGTCATGGACAAAAGTTTTGAGAATGACACAAATATTAATTTTTACAAAGTCTACTGCTTTACTTTTTCTAATGGCAATTTGCATATACTCCAGAATGTTATAAAGAGTGATCAGTAGAGTTGAGCATTCCGATACCGCAAGTATCGGGTATCGGCCGATATTCGCTGTATCGGAATTCCGATACTTAGTTCCGATTTTTTCCATATATCGTATACCGGAATCGGAAGTTCCCATAATTCTTTGAGAGGCAATGTGATTTTAGTCAGCCAATGAGGAATCCTAAGAAGTGTGGGCACATCCTGTACTGCTGCGGTCATGTTAACTAATGGCATGGCTGTGATTGGATGCTGAAATGATGTCAGAATGCACTATAAAAGGCGCCGCCGCCATTTTTGCGTCACTGTGCTGTGAATTCAGTTAGGGACAGAACGCTGCTCTGCTGACTCTGAGGGACAGTTAGAGATTGCGATTTTGTGTACTGTGCTCTAGGCAGGCTAGTTTACCAACCGCTGTGTAAAGCATCCTTTTGCCTTGCAGTGTTGTTTTAACAGCTCTGTGCAAGGTGTGTGTGTGAGAGTGCAGGTGACGCTGCAGTTTGCTCTGCATCCATCGCTGTTTGTAGGCATCTGCACGTGTCACTCACAGACTCTTTTTTTTTTCTTTACTGTAATTCTTGCTGCTCCATTCAATTGAAATTATAGTGTGACGTGCTTCCATCCGTATACAATACATTGGTTGCAAACAGTATAGAAGCCCACAAAGGAGGCTTTCAGAGATAGTGAACAGTTGTGTGCAGTGTTCACTCTAGTCTGTGAGGTTTTTTTTTTTTTGAGTGCAGATCACGCTCCAGTTACTTCTTCAAACACTGCTGCTTGTACTCTGCTGAGCGTGTCTCACTGTCTCATCCTTGACATTTTTCTCTAATTGTTGCTGCTACATTATATTTCAAAAAAACAAATCTATTAGTGTGACGTGCTTCCATCCGTATACAATACATTGGTTGCAAACAGTATAGAAGCCCACAAAGGAGGCTTTCAGAGATAGTGAACAGTTGTGTGCAGTGTTTACTGTACTCAGAGGTTTTCAATTTTTTAATTCAGATCCCGCTCCAGTTATTTCTTCAACCACCGCTGCTTGTACTCTGCTGAGCGTGTCTCACTGTCTCATCCTTGACATTTTTCTCTAATTGTTGCTGCTACATTATATTTCAAAATAATCAAATCTATTAGTGTGACGCGCTTCCATCATTATCCAATACATTGGTTGCAAACAATATAGAAGTACACAAATGGGCCTTTCACAGATACTGAACAGTTGTGTGCAGTTTTCACTGTAATCTGAGGTTTTCATTATTGGAGTGCAGATCCCGCTCCAGTTATTTCTTCAACCACCGCTGCTTGTACTCTGCTGAGCGTGTCTCACTGTCTCATCCTTGACATTTTTCTCTAATTATTGCTGCTACATTATATTTAAAAAAAAAAATCTATTAGTGTGACGTGCTTCCATCCGTATACAATAAATTGGTTGCAAACAGTATAGAAGCCCACAAAGGAGGCTTTCAGAGATAGTGAACAGTTGTGTGCAGTGTTTACTGTACTCAGAGGTTTTCAATTTTTTAATTCAGATCCCGCTCCAGTTATTTCTTCAACCACCGCTGCTTGTACTCTGCTGAGCGTGTCTCACTGTCTCATCCTTGACATTTTTCTCTAATTGTTGCTGCTACATTATATTTCAAAATAATCAAATCTATTAGTGTGACGCCTTCCATCATTATCCAATACATTGGTTGCAAACAATATAGAAGTACACAAACGGGCCTTTCACAGATACTGAACAGTTGTGTGCAGTTTTCACTGTAATCTGAGGTTTTCATTATTGGAGTGCAGATCCCGCTCCAGTTATTTCTTCAACCACCGCTGCTTGTACTCTGCTGAGCGTGTCTCACTGTCTCATCCTTGACATTTTTCTCTAATTATTGCTGCTACATTATATTTAAAAAAAAAAATCTATTAGTGTGACGTGCTTCCATCCGTATACAATACATTGGTTGCAAACAGTATAGAAGCCCACAAAGGAGGCTTTCAGAGATAGTGAACAGTTGTGTGCAGTGTTTACTGTACTCAGAGGTTTTCAATTTTTTAATTCAGATCCTGCTCCAGTTATTTCTTCAACCACCGCTGCTTGTACTCTGCTGAGCGTGTCTCACTGTCTCATCCTTGACATTTTTCTCTAATTGTTGCTGCTACATTATATTTCAAAATAATCAAATCTATTAGTGTGACGTGCTTCCGTCATTATCCAATACATTGGTTGCAAACAATATAGAAGTATACAAACGGGCCTTTCACAGATACTGAACAGTTGTGTGCAGTTTTCACTGTAATCTGAGGTTTTCATTATTGGAGTGCAGATCCCGCTCCAGTTATTTCTTCAACCACCGCTGCTTCAACTCTGCTGAGCGTGTCTCACTGCCTCATCCTTGACATTTTTCTCTGATTATTGCTGCTACATTATATTTCAAAAAAAAAAATCTATTAGTGTGACGTGCTTCCATCCGTATACAATACATTGGTTGCAAACAGTATAGAAGCCCACAAAGGAGGCTTTCAGAGATAGTGAACAGTTGTGTGCAGTGTTCACTCTAGTCTGTGAGGTTTTTTTTTTTATTGCAGATCACGCTCCAGTTACTTCTTCAAACACTGCTGCTTGTACTCTGCTGAGCGTGTCTCACTGTCTCATCCTTGACATTTTTCTCTAATTGGTGCTGCTACATTCTATTTCAAATAACTAAAATCTATTAGTGTGACGCGCTTCCATCCGTATCCAATACATTGGTTGCAAACAGTATCGAAGCCCACAAAGGAGGCTTTCAGAGATAGTGAACAGTTGTGTGCAGTGTTTACTGTACTCAGAGGTTTTCAATTTTTTAATTCAGATCCCGCTCCAGTTATTTCTTCAAGCACCGCTGCTTGTACTCTGCTGAGCGTGTCTCACTGTCTCATCCTTGACATTTTTCTCTAATTGTTGCTGCTACATTATATTTCAAAATAATCAAATCTATTACTGTGACGTGCTTCCATCATTATCCAATACATTGGTTGCAAACAATATAGAAGTACACAAACGGGCCTTTCACAGATACTGAACAGTTGTGTGCAGTTTTCACTGTAATCTGAGGTTTTCATTATTGGAGTGCAGATCCGCTCCAGTTATTTCTTCAACCACCCCTGCTTGAACTCTGCTGAGCGTGTCTCACTGTCTCATCCTTGACATTTTTCTCTAATTATTGCTGCCACATTAGATTTAAAAAAAAAAAATCTATTAGTGTGACTTGCTTCCATCCGTATACAATACATTGGTTGCAAACAGTATAGAAGCCCACAAAGGAGGCTTTCAGAGATAGTGAACAGTTGTGTGCAGTGTTCACTCTAGTCTGTGAGGTTTTTTTTTTTTTGAGTGCAGATCACGCTCCAGTTACTTCTTCAAACACTGCTGCTTGTACTCTGCTGAGCGTGTCTCACTGCCTCATCCTTTACATTGTTCTCTAATTGGTGCTGCTACATTCTATTTCAAATAACTAAAATCTATTAGTGTGACGTGCTTCCATCCGTATCCAATACATTGGTTGTAAACAGCCTTTTTGTTAAGCTACAGTATTATATCGACATTGTACATGTGTCGCTATTCAGTCTGATAACTAGATATCATTCACCTATTCTATCAGTTGTCGTTTCAGCACCACTTTCAGGTATATATTTTGCTATTGTGACTACGCACTATTGACTTTAACAAGGTAATGTATGATTTTTGTTACCAATTGTCATGTTTACATGATGGACCTTTATGATATGGGTTGTTACATTTGTAATTAAATATGTATTTTTTCTAATGACACAAATATAAGTAATGTTGAAGAGGACTAGTCCTACATCAATTGTTTGCACAATATTACAGGTGTACATCACGTCCCTTAATCAGCAATGGATTATTATATTTACTTGTATGCTTTTATGTAAAAGCCAAGAACACTGAAGGCTAACCTTCGCACTGCAGGTGTTGTCAAAGTTCTAACCAAATTATGCACTTCCAACATTGCAGCATTTGAGGCATGCTGTGAGTTTGATTTGTCTAAGTTATGTAGTGAGAAGGTTCACCATCAGTACCCTATAGCATAGGTAGGCTTTTGTGTTAGCATTTGTGTTCAACATGTGGATATCTGCAGTAATAGGTCACAATTATTTTGGTACAGATTTGTGACAAAGACTAATAATTTTATGGTTTTAAAGGTGACGTTTCACTTGTTTACAGCTTAGAACTAAGGGTGTAGCCTCTTATCTATGTGTAGCAGTAGCCACTTTAACATGTAATGTTTTATTCAACATGTGTATCTAGCTAGCATTAATTTTTGCCGGACAAACAGCAGGGGAACATCAGGCGTTACTGAACCCCACAAACACATCAGCGATTGTTTTGAGCTGTGCAAACAACACTTGTGACCAGCAACTGGCGGTGTTGAAACCCAGGGTCAAGGAGGGTGTAGGCAGAGGCCTAGTATGAGATGTTTGAAGTTTAATTTGGAGTTAGCAGCATTAATTTTTGCCAGACACACAGCAGGGGAACAGCAGGCGTTACTGAACCACACTAACACTATAGCTTGTGTATTGGTCTGTGGACACGACACTTCTGAGCAGCAACTGGCAGTGTTGTAGCCCAGGGAGTAGAGTTCAGGTGGTAGAAAGATGAACATAACAGGTGACATGGGTAACGTTGCCAACCAGTTATGTAATCTGAAACCGGACAGTCAAATTCAGGCCAGATCTATGACTTGTTCATTTTCAGAAAATGAATCCGGTCTACATTATCGGAGGATAGTCGCTGCGACGGTCTGTTAGTACACCACCTGCATCACTAAAGAAACGCTCCGATAATACACTGGCAGCAGGGCAAGCCAGCACCTCCAATGCATACTGGCTAAGCTCTGGCCATGTATCCAGCTTACAGACCCAAAACTTGAATGGGGAAGAGCCATCTGGGAATACACTGAGAGGGCAAGACATGTAGTCTGTCACCATCTTACGGAAACGTTGCCTCCTGCTGACTGGAGCCGTCTCGGATGGTGTAGACATTGGTGGTGCTGCCACAAAACTTTGCCACATTTGTAACATACTGGTCTTGCTGTTGTGAATGTGCTAAAAATGAATTCTGAGAACAATCTCCCTCTGGTGGTTACAAACAGTACAGAACTATCCAATGAAGATTGTGAAGATTGGAGATCCGTTGTTAGTGACTGGTCTTATATAAGGGAGGTTCCCTCCCATCACGGTTGCCGGTGATCAATTGTTCTAGTCTCATCTTTGATTCTTGTACTCTTTGTAGCTTGCTGTTTCGTGCCTGCATGTTTTGCTAACAGATAAGACATTGTCTTATTTTTTTTTTTGTGCTTGTTTTTTGCATTTTGTACTGCATTCTGTGGGGGTCTGCTGTGTCCCTTGGGGGGCTCGTGCTCCTCTCAGTTTAGTTCAGCCACTGTTGTTTGTTCATTTGCCTTTTCCAGTTTTTCAGTGGCTGCTGTTTATTTTTTGTTACACCAGAGAACTAATTTAGGTGGTAGAGGTCGTGTGATCTCAGCTGTTTTTGTAATTAGTATAGTTGGTACTTTTCAGTGTTTTTTTCGATTGCAGTAAGTGCCCTTCCTATCCTTTTCTATTTAGGAAGTTTGGGCACCAACGTTTGCTCATACTATTTTGTGTCTGTGTCAGTATTTCTTCTTGTGTAACCGCCATTACATGTTTGGGGGCTTTCTATGTTCTTTGGGGATCTGCTCCGGGGCAGATAGCTTTCCTCTTTCTATCTTTAGGTGTAGTTAGCTTCTCAGGCTGTGACGAGGCGTCTGGTCCAACGTAGGTATGCTCCACGGCTGCCTTTAGTTGTGGTGGTTATTCAGGGTACTCAATCCCATAGATTACAACCTCTCTGGTGTCTTGCCTTTTTTGCCTGCTCTCCTCAGCTACCAAATCATAACATCTTGCCCTGTTCAGAGGCGCTGCTTGTGCTCCTTCTTGTTGCAGAGCTGTCTCCACTGCCTCGACGCACAGAGCTGCTTTGTAAAGCAGTAGCAGCAGCAGTGCTCTCGGCTGGAATGGAGAACATTATGTATTGCACCAGTGTGTCTTGGTACTCCCGCATTTTACGCTCACGGTTCAACGGTGTGATGAGGCTTTGTAACTTGTACCGGTAGCGAGGGTCTAGGAGGGTGGACACCCAATAATCAGACGTGGTGAGAATGTGGGCGATGCGGCGGTCGTTTCTCAGGCACTGCAGCATGAAATCAACCATGTGCTGCAGACTCCCAACTGGCCAAGAAACGCTGTCCCCTGCAAGAGGCGTCATCTCTGCCCGCTCTGCATCACCCCACCCTCGCTATACATACTGACTACAGCGTTGTGTACCTCCCTCTGGAGCGATGTCTTCCTCCTCCATTGACTCCTCCTCACAAAGTGAGCCCTGCCCAGCCCTTTGTGAGGAACCACATTGCGCTGACTGTCCAGAAGGTGATGGAATTTGTGACTCCTCATCCTCCACCTCTTCCCAAACCTCATCCGTTAGTGCTTGCAGTGTTTTTTTTAAGCAAGCAGATAAGGGGGACAGTCAGGCTGACTAGTGCATCATCTGCACTCGCCATCCGCGTTGACTCATCAAACACACGCAAAATGTGGCAGATGTTCTTCATAGAGTCCTTCACCAGTCCTTACACTGTCTGCCCATTCATTATAGTATCCGATTCAAAGTACTGGTTCTCCTCCCTCATTTCTATCTATCGGCCTAACCGACTGCTGCGCTCTGCAAATGACCTTCGACTAACCTCTGCATTAATCCGTACCTCCCACTCCCGACTCCAAGACTTCTCCCGTGCTGCGCCAATCCTCTGGAATGCTATACCCCAAGAAATTAGGACTATCCGCAATTAGCATGGTTTCAGGCGCTCACTCAAAAAACATTTGTTCACAGCGGCCTATCACATTCACTAATCAAAGTCATTCTATGTGTAAGTCTGTGTGTGTAGCCCATTCACTATCTCCATCCATCCATCACTCACTCAAAATGGCTGGACCATCATTGTAAATACACCATTGTATATAAACACCTGTACTTTGTATATCCCCCACCTCATTGTATATTGTAAGCTCTCACGAGCAGGGGCGGCTTATATTGCTTTAATTATTGTATTGTTAACGTTGTTACTTATGACTTGTGTTCTGAAACTGTTAAACTGTAAAGCGCTGCGGAATATTTTGGCGCTATATAAATAAAGATTATTATTATTATAGAGGCACACTCAGTACTGGTGAAGTGTGAACGGCGCAAATTGCGAGTTGATTGCGCCTGATGCAGCTGATACTCCATTACTGTTGGCTGCTGCTCACACAACCGCTCCAACATATGTAACGTGTAATTACAGCTGGTGGGTACATGACATATGATGCGATGTTCAAGAAAGCAAAATCAGCGTTGCAGAGCTGCAATCAGCAATCTGGCCATGCTGGAACATCGCAAGGGAGCGCACTGTAGGCGGACCTTGTGCAGCAGTGCATCAAGATCCGGATAGTCCCTCAAAAAACTCTGCACGACCAAGTTCAGCACATGTGCCAGACATGGTATGTGAGTGAGGTTGCCAAGGCCCAGAGCTGCCACCAGATTTCGGCCATTGTCACACACTACCAAGCCTGGCTGGAGATTCGCTGACAAAAACCACACGTCGCTCTCCTGCTTATGGCATTCCAGAGCTCCTGCGCTGTGTGGCTTCCATTCCCCATGGAAATTAATTTCAGGACGGCCTGTTGACGTTTGGCCACGGCTGTGCTCATATCGGTCGCAACAGGTTAGGGTTCACTGGTCCATGAGGAGGTAGACCGTGACGGGTCCTGCAGCGATGATTCTGAGGAACTGGAGTAGGAGGAGGAGTCAATGTGTACAGACTTGATTCCTGCAATCCTTGGAGTTGGCAGAACATGTACAGCGCCAAACGCAAGATCAGTACCCGGCTCACCAACATTGACCCGATGGGCAGTGAGGGAAAGGTATCGTCCCTGGCCATGGGTGTTAGAACCCTCTTGTTAGGTTTCGTTTCAGTTTGCTTGTCACATGACCTTTTTTCCCTATTTAGTCTGGATCCTCCCTTCTGGCTTTGCTGGTCTTCATTGTATTATCTACTCTTAAGCTAGCCGGGTGCTTAGGTGCCTTACTCAGTCAGTTTTGCTTGATGTTAGGATCTCTAAGTATTTTGTTTTCTATTTAATTATCACTGCTACAATTTCTGTTAGGAGGTGTCCACCTTTTCTCCCAGTCCCTAGATCTTGTAGGGATTCCTCCCTCGCTACTATAGGTCTTCGTTCAGACTAGCTGAGGACTTTAGCGGGTCTGGTCGCAGGATCAGGTTCCCCGTTACATCGTAGGGATTCAGCTTAGTTCTATTGTAGGGACAGAATTCCCTTCTTTCCTTAGTGCTTGTAGCAGATCATAATAATGGGTACTGTTCCACGCATCGGTGGTCAGGTGGACCTTGCTACTGACGGAGTTTAGTAGAACATGTTTAATTTTTCCATCAACATGCTTTTGCTGACCAGGGATGGCTTGCCTGCTGAAATGAAATGTGCTTGGCACATTGTATTGTGGGACTGACAATGATATTAAGTTACGGAAAGTGTCAGTCTCCACCAGCCTGAATGACAGCATTTCAAGGGACACGAGTTTTGCAATGCCAGCATTCAGAGCCTGTGCTCGTGGATGGTTTGCCGAGTATGGCCGTCTTTTATCCCATGCCTGTGCTACCGATGGCTGTTTTGTGTCCTTGGAGTGTGAGGATGACAGGGAACTTGCTGCTGTGGGTGAAATAACACTTTGTCTCTGGACAACAGTGACCGAGGTTCTTCCATGGCGATCCTGTGAGGAAGCAGAACCAGCTGTGTGTGAGCTTGATGAAGAGGCTTCAACACGACCTTAAGATGTAGGTGCTGCTGTAGGTTGGCCTACATCTCCAGTGTGTCTTTGTAACTCAACTACGTGCTTTGTCCGCACATGTTTCCACATATTAGTGGTATTGAGGTTAATGACACTTTTACCTCTTTTTACTTTTTGATTACACAGCTAGCATTTGACATAGCAAATATCATCTACAAGTGTGACCAAAAAGGACCACGCAGTGCAAGTCCTGGGAGCGCACGTTTTGACTTTTGGAAGACAACTGCTCCGAACAGGTGCCAAACTGGAGGCTACAGGCAACCGAGTCTGCAGCCTAACTCTCCCTCCTGTTTGTACTGTTGGGGCAATGTCTTCCTCTATCTTCCTTCTATCACTAACCAACCACTTCTCTAGGCCTCTCACAGCTTTCAACCTCTGAGACACACAAGGATGCTAACACCCTTGACCTGGTCTTTGTCCACCTCTGTTCAATCTCCCACCTAAATAACTCACCGCTTCCACTGTCTGACCACAACATTCTCTCCTTCACGCTCACAAATCCTCCACCACCCCAGCGCACTACTACCTACCACACATTCAGATATCTAAAAGCCATTAACCCTCAGACACTTTCAGATTCCCTACACTCATCACTGTCCCCAATCTCCTATTTTTCCTGTCCTGATCTGGCTGTTCAGAACTACAATGAGACTCTTAGAAGCACCCTAGCCCATTCACTATCTCCATCCGTCACTCCCTTAAGATGTCTGGACCATCATTGTAAATGCACCATTGTATATAAACACCTATACTTTGTATCTCCCCCACCTCATTGTACATTGTAAGCTATCACGAGCAGGGGCGACTTATTTTCCTTTAATTATTGCATTGTTAACGTTGTTACTTATGACTTCTGTTCAGAAACTGCTAAACTGTAAAGCGCTGCGGAATATGATGGCGCTATATAAATAAATATTATTATTATTATTATTCCTCTGAGCTGCTCCCACCACCTTCCTGTTCCTCACGCCATGTTGGGTGTTGGACCTCATCATCTCCACTACCCTCTTCCAACACCTGCTGCTGTTGGGTGTTCTGGCCAGCACAATGCTCAACATAAACTGGCACCTGAGTCTCATCATCATCAGATGCGTTCTGCGGTGTGCTGACCATCGGCACTGTCTCACCCGCCTCTTCACATTCAGATGAGACACAGCTGTTGCGCATCACTGCATACTCCCTCTTCTTCACATTCCAGAATGCTGCTTGGCTGGGCCCCTGTTTGCAAGCCAACAGATTCTGAGAACAGAAGCAGAGACTCAGCTGGCTCCTGTACAGAACTCTCTGACTGCCTGGGCAATTTGCCAGGCGGTGAAGAGACAGATGGTTGCTCAACAGTGCTGTGGTCCTGAGAGGAGGTGGAAGCAATTGAAGTCGATGAATTGGTTGACATCCAACCAACAACGGCTTCAATTTGTTCTTCCCGCAGCAGGGGGTTATGCCGACCTCCTACAAAAGTGCGCATAAAGGAACAATCACGGGGAAAACTGGTGGATGCTGTGTCACTGGGGGCAGCAGCAGCCACAGAATCCCCACGTCCTCTCCCTGCTGAAACTCCACGTCCACGACCACGTGCCTTACTCCCTGCCTTTTTCATCTTGGTAGATTGATAAAGAAAGTCTGAAAAGTTATAAGGCCTAAGTGTGCTTATTCCGCAGAGACTGCAGTGAACACTGCACACAACTGTTCACTACCCAACGCGTCACAGCAGGAAAGCAGTCTGTGCGTCCAAACAAAGGCGCAAGCATACATGCACGTACCCTGTTTATAAAGCTATGTAAAAAAAAATAATTAGGTAGTAGTGACGCACACTTTATTGTGGTACAGTATTACATCGCCATTCACCATCTGTGGCTATGCAGTCTCATCTATATATACCTTATCTATCCGTTGTCATGCTTGCAAGTCCACAGTCAGGCATAAATAGCAATTTTCATATGCACTATGCACTTTTTAAAGGTTATGTTTGTTAAGAAAAATTATTATTGGCACATATTATGAGTATTACCTGATGGTAATTGTCTAATTTTTATAAACTGTTTAGTGACATTATTCAGCAAATGTAACATTTTATTAATATCACAGATAACTTGTAATGCTGATGATGTTTTGAAGTCAGCCATTCATTGTCTATACAATAAAAATGGTGTACATACTGTTACTTATCCATCATTAATGGATTCAGATATGTACTTGTATGCTTTTATGTACAACCGTATATCAGATTCCTTAACTAATTTAGTTTGTGGTTTGCATTGCTGTTCAACATGTTAATGTATGAGCTTATGTTTGTCAATTCTTTATTTATCTATATATTTTTTTAAATGAAATCATCATCTTATGGTAGTAAAGGTTATCTTTCTCTTCTTTGGAGTATAGACATTTAAAATTGACACGTAACAAGGAAAATACTTGATCTAGTATTTAAACATCCTCCTTGACCCTGGGCTCCAACACCGCCAGTTGTTGCCTGTAAGTGCTGTTAGCACAGTCAACACTTGCTCCCGTGTTACTGGGGTTCAGTAATGTCAGCTGTTCCCCTGCTGTGTGTACGGCAAAAAGTCCTGCTGCCTCCACCCTGTTCTCTTCTCATCCCTGGGTTCCAACACCGCCAGTTGTTGCTCGGAAGTACTTGGCACGGGTACTGACTTCTGCCCAGCCTGGTTATAGCACGGCAGCTATTTCCTGGCAGTGTCAACGTCAATAAGCCTCCAATAAGTTGTCCTGTCGTGTTGCATTCTGGTTAGCCGACTCTATGGTGCCTGCAGTTTAGGTCATTCCTATGTGTGCTGTGGATATGTAAATAAAGGCTGTGTCCGTTGTGACAATAGGACAAGCACCCACTGTAGGACTGTGATTCGGTAACTGCGGACTGCTTGCGGCCTGTCAACTTACATTTTCATGGGTGCCTTCTGGTACCCGTCCGGGTTCCAGTACCGTCAACTGGTTCTCCCAGTGCCTTTGGCCTAGGTGCTTCCATCTCGGTATCCGAGTTCCAGCAACATCTGCTGGTCCTTGTAGTGCTTTGGAGCACAGGTACCTCCTGCTTAGTAACCGTGTCCCAGTAACGTCAGCTGGTCCTCGGTTGTGCCATTGGCTCTTTTCCTTCTGCTGCCCCTCCGGGTTCCAGCACAGTCAGCTGGTCCTTGTTACTTCCATTGTCTCTTGTACCATCTGATACACGTCCGCGTTCCAGTAACGTCAGCTGGTTCGCGGAAGTTAGTCAGCCTTCTTGTACCTTCAGCTACATTTACAAATTGAAGATTTTTGAAATGTTTTTTTGGGTAATCACTCGGGATCTCCAACAATGAAGACGACGACCCTGATGACCACCCCGAAGAAGATGACGACCACAAGGACAACGAGCATCAAGCCAACCAGCCTGAACACCATCACAAAGAAGAAATAAAAGATTACCCAGAAGATCACCAACAGGACAAAGAAGGTTAAGACAAACTACAAGATACAGAACAAGAGACAGAAGAACAATAAGCAGAAGATCAAAAAGCAGAACATGAAGTATAAGACCAAAATGAAGAGCTAAATATATGCTCTAAATTATAAGCAGAAGAAGACTAAGCAGTGTATGGGGGTGAGTCCGTTCCTCCTCGTGGTGCCCCTGGAAAATGCCTGCTGCTGCAGGCTAAACTGAACACGGACAAATACTGTTGTAATTTAAATCTTTTGTGACAGCAAGAACGGAAGGATGAACAATTCATACTTTTAAAGATTACAAGTACAGGAATCTCTGTCACAAATAAGAATATGATGAAGAAGATGAGGAAGAAGATGAAGAAGTAGAATATGAAGAAGAATAATAGTTTAATAAGAACAATATAATAATAATAATAATAATATTTATTTATATAGCGCCAACATATTCCGCAGCGCTTTACAGTTTAACAGTTTCAAAACACAAGTCATAGGTAACAACGTTAACAATACAATAATTAAAGCAAAATAAGCCGACCCTGCTCGTGAGAGCTTACAATCTACAATGAGGTGGGGGAGATACAAAGTACAGGTGTGTATATACAATGGTGCATTTACAATGATGGTCCAGCCATCTTGAGGGAGTGAGGCATGGATGGAGATAGTGAATGGGCTACACATACACACTTAAACATAGAACGACTTTGGTTAGTGAATGTGATAGGCCACTCTGAACAAATGTGTTTTGAGGGAGCGCCTGAAACCATGCAAATTGTGGTTAGTCCTAATTTCTTGGGGTAGAGCATTCCAGAGGATTGGCGCAGCGCGGGAGAAGTCTTGGAGTCGGGAGTGGGAGGTACGGATTAGTGCAGAGGTTAGTCGAAAGTCATTTGCAGAGCGCAGCAGTCGGTTAGGCCGATAGATAGAAATGAGGGAGGAGATGTAGGGGGGTGCTGCACTGTGAAGAGCTTTGTGGGTGAGAACCAGTACTTTTGAATTGGATCCTATAATGAATGGGCAGCCAGTTAAGGACTGGCGAAGAGCGGACGCGTCCGAGTACCGATTAGCCAGATGGATGACCCTGGCTGCTGCATTAAGGATGAGTATGAGTAATGTTAACAAAAAGATGAATAGGAATAAGTTTAAAAAGAAGATAAAGAAGGTGAAGATGAAGAATAATTTGATGAAAAAGATGATGCTGCTGAAGATTATGAAGGAGAAAGTGTGGCAAAAGTTAAAAAGGTGAAGAGCATGGAAGTTGTGAAACATACATATTTGCCAAAATAGAAAAAAGGTTAACAACATTGTCAAGTTCTTCGTCAATCCGAACATCTTTAAAAAAAAAAATATTAATGCTATTCCATTTGATTGGGTTAAACATCTATGCCTTTAATGTCTCCTCAACCTCCCCAATACATTCTACATTACTCTTTGTTGTTTTCCTTCATGTACAATTAACCAACAAGGCAAGAATGGGTTTTTTTAATTCCGATATTTTGTTCCCATAGACTTACATTGGATTTCCGGTATCGGTATCGGGTATCGCCGATATTTTTGGGGTATCGGCGATACCATTGAGATTCCGATACTTTTGGAAATCGGAAAGTATCGCTCAACTCTAGTGATCAGCTTAACAGCAATTACTTGCAAAGTTAATATTTGGCTAGAAAATGAACTTTATTCCCCAAAACACATTTCAACATCATTGCAGCCCTGCCTTAAAAGGACCAGCTAACCTCTTTTCAGTGATTGCTCCATTAACACAGGTGTGGGTGTTGATGAGGACATGGCTGGAGATCAATCTGTCATGATTAAGTAAGAGTGACACCACTGGACACTTTAAATGAGGCTGGTGCTTGGCATCATTGTTTCTCTTCTGTTAACCATGGTTATCTCTAAAGAAACACATGCAGTCATCATTGCAATGCACAAAAATGGCCTAACAGGGAAGAGTATCGCAGCTAGAAAGATTGCACCTCAGTCAACAATCTATCGTATCATCAAGAACTTCAAGGAGAGAGGTTCCATTGTTGCCAAAAAGGTTCCAGGGCGACCAAGAAAGACCAGCAAGCGCCAGGACCGTCTCTTAAAAGTGTTTCAGCTGCGGGATCGGGCTACCAGCAGTGCAGAGCTTGCTCAGAAATGGCAGCAGGCAGGTGTGAGTGCATCTGCACGCACTGTGAGGTTGAGACTCTTGGAGCAAGGCCTGGTCTCAAGGAGGGCAGCAAAGAAGCCACTTCTCTCCAGAAAAAACATCATGGACAGACTGATATTCTGCAAAAGGTACAAGCAGTGCACTGCTGAGGACTGGGGTAAAGTTATTTTCTCTGATGAATCCCCTTTTCGATTGTTTGGGACATCAGGAAAACGCCTCATTCGGAGAAGACAAGGTGAGCGCTACCACCAGTCTTGTCTCATGCCAACTGTTAAGCATCCTGGGACCATTGATGTGTGAGGTTTCTTCTCAGCCAAGGGAATCGGCTCTCTCACAGTCTTGCCTAAAAACACAGCCAAGAATAAAGAATGGTACCAGAATGTCCTCCAAGAGCAACTTCTCCCAACCCTCCAAGAGCAGTTTGGCGATCAACAATGCCTTTTCCATGCATGATGGAGCACCTTGCCATAAAGCAAAGGTGATAACTAAATGGCTCAGGGAACAAAACATAGAGATTTTGGGTCCATGGCCTGAAAACTCCCCAGATCTTAATCCCATTGAGAACTTGTGGTCAATCATCAAGAGACGGGTGGACAAACAAAAACCTAAACATTCTGACAAAATGAAAGCATTGATTGTGCAAGAATGGACTGCTATCAGTCAGATTTTGGTCCAGAAGTTGATTGAGAGCATGCCAGGGAGAATTGCAGAGGTCCTGAAGAAGAAGGGTCAACACTGCAAATATTGACTTGCTGCATTAACTCATTCTAACTGTCAATATAAGCTTTTGTTACTCATATGTTTGCAATTATATTTCTGTCTGTGATAAAAACATCAGTCAAACACACACATAAAAACCAGAGGGCAGCAGATCATGTGAAAATATAATATTTGTGTCATTCTCAAAACTTTTGGCCATGACTGCAGGTCAAAGGCACTGCCGAGAATCAGCTGACTGTGCTGGAACCCGGAGGGGCAGCAGAAGGAATAGAGCCAATGGAATAACGAGGACCAGCTGAGTTTGCTAGAACCCGGAGGGGCAGTAGAAGGAACAGATCCAATGGCACAACTGAGTACCAGCTGACGGTACTGGGACACGGTTACTAAGCAGGAGGTACCTGTGCTAGAAAACACTACCAAGGACCAGCAGACGTTGCTGGAACTCGGATACCGAGATGGAGGCACCTAGGCCAATGCAAGTCAATGGGACAGAAATATCAGAATTAAATTCTTTCCTTGTAGGTTAATTGTACATGAAGGAAAACAATGTATTAGGGGAGGTGGAGGAGACATTAAAGGCCTAGAGGTTTAGCCCAATCAAATGTAATAGCAGGAATATTTTTTTTTTTAAGACGTTCGAAGTTACAAAGAAATTGCATATGTTGTTAACCCTTTTTCTATTTTGGCACGTATGTATGTTTCACTACTTCCATGCTCTTCATCTTCTCTTTTACTTCTCCCACACTTTCTCCTTCATGATCCTCAGCAGCAGCATCTTTTTCATCAACTTATTCACCTTTTTTATCTTCTTCTTCAACTTCTTCCTATTATTTTTTTTACATTCTTCATATTCTTCTTATTCAACTGTTATTCTTCTTAATATTCTACTTCTTCATCTTCTTCCTATTCATCTTCTTCATCATATTCTTATTTGTGACAGGCATTCCAGTAGTTGTAATCTCTAAAACTTTGAATATTACACCTTCCGTTCTTGCTGTCACAAAAGATTTACAACAGTATTTGTCCGCGTTCAGTTTGGCCTGCAGCAGCAGGCATTTTCCAGGGGCACCACGAGGAGGAATGGACTCACGCCCATACACTGCTTAGTCTTCTTCTGCTTATAATTTAGAGCATATCTTTTGCTATGATTTTTTGTGTCATGCTTAATGTTCTTCTGCTTTTTGTTCTTCTGCTTTTTGTTCTTCTGCTTCTTGGTCTTCTGTTCTTGTTCTGTATCTTGGTGGTTGTCTTCATGTTCTTTGTCCTCTTGGTCATCTTCTTCTGGGTAATCTTTTTGGTCTTCTTTGGTGTGTTGTTCAGGCTCGTCGTCTTCATGGTCGTCGTCCTTAGGGTCATCATATTCTTCGGGTGGTCTTCAGGGTCGTCGTCTTCAGGGTCATCGTCTTCGGAGTCGTCGTCTTCTTCGAGGTTGTCTTCAGGGTCGTCGTCTTCAGGGTAGTCGTCAGGGAGATCCAGAGTGATTACCAAAAACTATTTCAAAAATCTTCAACTTGGAAATGTAGCAGAAGGTACAAGAAGGCTGAGTAACTGCCGAGAACCAGCTGACGGTACTGGAACCCAGAGGGGCAGCAGAAGGAACAGAGCCAATGACACTACCGAGGACCAGTTGACGGTACTGGACCATGGTTACTAAGCAGGAGGTACCTGTGTTAGCAAGCACTACCAAGGACCAGCAGACGTTGCTGGAACTCAGATACCGAGATGGAGGCACCTAGGCCAAAGGTACTGCCGAGAACCAGCTGACGGTACCGGAACCCGGATGGGTAGCAGAAGGTACCCATGAAAAATAAAGTTGCAATTCGTTAGCCGGCCGCAGTTACCAAATCCCACAGTCCTACAGGGGGTGCTTGTCCTATTGGCACTACGGAAACAGCCTTTATTTACATATCCCGCAGCCCACATAGGAAGCATCTAAACTGCAGGCACCATAGAGTCGGCTAACCCGACGGCAACACGACAGGACAACGTATTGGAGGCAAAGTGACGTTGACACTGCCCGGAAACAGCTGGCGTGCTGTTAGTGTTGAGCATTCCGATACCGCAAGTATCGGGTATCGGCATATATTCACGGTATCGGAATTCCGATACTGAGTTCCGATACTTTTGCTATATCGTATACCGGAATCGGAAGTTCCCATAATGCTATGAGAGGCAGTGTGATTTTATTCAGCCAATGAGGAATCCTAAGAATTGTGGGCACATACTGTAATGCTGCGGTCATGTTAACTAATGGCATGGCTGTGATTGGCTGCTGAAATGATGTCAGAATGCACTATAAATGGCGCCGCCGCCATTTTGGTTTCACTCTGCTGTGAATTCAGTTAGGGACAGAATGCTGCTCTTCTGACTCTGAGGGACAGTTAGAGATTACGATTTTGTGAATTGTTCTGTAGGCAGGCTATTTTACCAACCGCTTTGTAAAGCTTCCTTTTGCCTTGCAGTGCTGTTTTCACAGCTCTCTGCAAGGTCTGTGTGTGAGTGCAGATGACGCTGCAGTTTGGTCTGCATCCACCGCTGTTTGTAGTCAGCTGCACGTGTCACTCCCTGCCTCATCCTTTTTTTTTTTTTGTAATTGATGCTGCTCCATTCAATTTCAATTAACTATCATCTATTAGTGTGACGCGCTTCCATCCGTATTCATTACATTGGTTGCAAACACTAATAGAAGTACAGAGCGGAGTCTTTCAGAGCTAGTGAACAGTTGTGTGCAGTGTTCACGGTGTCTGGGAGGTCTCTTTGTGAGTGCAGATCACGCTGAAGTTAGTTCTTTATCCACTGCTGGTTGGAGTCTGCTAAGCGTGTGTCACTGCCTCATCCTTTAATTTTTTTTTTAATTGGTGCTGCTCCATTTAATTTCAATTTACTCTCATTTATTAGTGTGACGCGCTTCCATCCGTATCCAATACATTGGTTGCAAACACTATAGAAGTACATAGCGGAGACTTTCGGCTGGTTTGCGGCCTGCAGGACCAGACAGATTAGTATTACCCTATTTTTTGTAGCCTTATCTATTGCATTCTAGTTTCCTGCATTGTAATAGCTACAAAAATTTTGTGAGTGATACTATCGATTGTACATCTTTTGTCTCAATCCCAACCTTTGTTTTTTTGGTGAAAAACACAAAAAAGTTAATAAAGTTCACCAAACACTACACCTGACACTTGCTAGGCCACATTAGCTGATCTTAAAGTGTAGTCCACACTTAATAAACTTAGTGTTTCTTATACCTGTTAGCAGCTGTTCAGGAATAAGCACACTAAGGCCTTAGTACTTTTCTGCCTATCTTTATCAATCTACCAAGATGAAGAAGGCAGGAGTAAGGCACGTGGTCGTGGGTGGAGTTTCAGCAGGGAGAGGATGTGGGGATTCTGTGCCTGCTGCGGCCACCAGTGACACAGCATCCACCAGTTTTCCCCGTGAGCGGTGCTTTATGCGCAGTTTTGTAGGAGCTCGGCGTACCCTCCTGCTGCGGGAAGAACAAATTGAAGCCGTTGTCGGATGGATGGCAGCTAACGCATCGACTTCAATTGCTTCCACCTCCTCTTAGGACCAGAGTACTAAAGAGTAACCATCTGTCTCTTCACCACCTGCCAAATTGCCCAGGCAGTCAGAGAGCTCTGTACAGGAGCCAGCTCAGTCTCTACTTCTCTTCTCTGAATCTGTTGGCTTGGAAACAGGGGGCCAGCCAAGCAGCATTCTAGAATGTGAAGAAGAGGGAGTATGCAGTGATGCTCAACTGCTTTGTCTCTCTGAATCTGAAGAGACGGGTGAGCCAGTGCCGATGGTCAGCACACCGCAGAACGCATCTGATGATGATGAGACTCAGGTGCCAGTTTCTGTTGCGCATGGTGCTGGCCAGACGACCCAACAGCAGCAGGTGTTGGAAGAGGGTAGTGGAGATGATCAGGTCCTTGACCCATCATGGCGTGAGGAACAGGAAGGTGGTGGGAGCAGCTCTGAGGAAGAAATTCCCCCAAGGGTCCAAACAGGAGGGAGAGGTAGGCTGCAGACTGGTTGCCTGTAGCCTTCAATTTGGCAAACGTTCGGAGCAGTTCTCTGCCAAAAGCCAAAATGGGCACTCCCAGGACATGCAGTGCGTGGTCCTTTTTTGACACAGTTGCAGATGACATTTGCTATGTCAAATGCAAGCTTTGTAATCAAAAAATCAAAAGAGGTAAAAGTGCCAGTAACCTCAATACCACTACTATGTGGAAACATGTGCGGACCAAGCACGTGGTGGAGTTACAAAGACACACTGGAGACGTAGGCCAACCTACAGCACCACCTACATCTTCAGCTCGTGTTGGAGCCTCTTCCTCCAGCTCACACACAGCTGTTTCGGCTTCCTCACAGGATCGCCATGGAAGAACCTCTGTCACTGGTGTACAGAGACCCAGTGTAATTCCACCCACTGCACCAAGTTCCCTGTCATCCTCACACTCCCAGGCCATTGTACAGCCATTGGTAGCACAGGCATGGGAGAAAAGGCGGCCCTACTCGGCAAACCATCCCGAGCACAGGCTCTGAATGCTGGCATTGCAAAACTCCTGTCCCTTGAAATGCTGTGATTCAGGCTGGTGGAGACTGACACATTCCGTAACTTAATGGCATTGGCAGTCCCACAATACAACTTGCCCAGCTGCTTTTATTTCAGCAGGCAAGCCGTCC
>JARQOD010008288.1:0-36101 GCA_033576555.1 Oophaga sylvatica | reverse complement strand
TTTTTTCGGGCTGTGACAGGGCTCTAGGCCCAACGTAGGTACGCTCCAGGCTGCCTTTGTTGGGGTGGTTGTCAGGGTACGCAATCCATAATTCCAACCTCTTGGTGTATTTCCTTTTTTGCCTGCTCTCCCAGCTCCAAATCATAACAGATGATGCCTTTTTGGGCTTACTATGCCCCTTTCCGTTTTCCAATCCTTCATGAATGATATTTTTGGGATTTTGTGGATAAATTTCTGATTGTTTATTTGGATGATATCTTGATTTTTTTCCAACAACTGGGACTCTCATTTGAACATGTTCGGACTGTGTTCCAGATTTTGAGAGAGAATGCACTGTATGTGAAGGGATCAAAGTGTCTTTTTTGGCGTACAGAAGTCTCATTTTTGGGATTAATTTTGTTCCGTCTGTTATTGAAATGGACCCGTCAAGGTTCAGTCCATCTGTGATTGTATTCAACCTACTTCTTGAAGGATCTTCAGAGATTTTTGTGTTATGCCAATTTTTATCGTTAAATTTATTGGTAATTTCTCCGTTATTGTTAAACCATTGACTGATTTGACCAAAAACGGTTCCGATGTGGTGATTTGGCCTCCTAAGGCCGTTTCTGCTTTTCAGGAACTTAAGCAAAGATTCATTTATGCTCCTGTTCACGGCAGCCTGATGTTTCTCTGCCGTTTCAGGTGGAGGTTGATGCCTCTGAGATTGGGGCAGGTGCCATTTTGTCTCAAGGGATCCAGAACCTCTAAGAGTAACCCTTGTGCCTTTTTCTCTAGAAATTTTTCTCCAACTGAACGTAATTAATGACGTGGGTAATCGGGAGTTATTGGCCATGAAGTGGGCCTTTGAAGAGTGGAGACATTGGCTGGAAGGAGCTAAACATCAGGTGGTGGTCCTCACGGACCTAAGAACCTGGTTTATCTCGAATCAGCCAAGCGACTTAATCCAGACAGGCCAGGTGGGCCTTGTTTTTCACACGTTTTAAATTTTGTGGTTTCTTTTCTTCCGGGCACTAAGAATGTTAAGGCGGATGCCCTCTTGAGGAGTTTCTTTGCGGATTCTCCGGAGTTTATCTGATCTTGTTGTTATTTTGAAAGAGGATGTGTTCTTTCCGCCATCTTGCCCAATTTGAGACTGGCTCTGGAGGGGTGTCAGGAGAATAAACCTGAGCGCTGCCCTGTTGGGTAAATTGTTTTGTCCCAGACCAGTGGAAGAAGAGTGTGATGTCTGAGATTCATTGTTCCTCGTTGGCTGGTCATCCGGGATTTTTGGTACCAGAGACCTTGGTGAGTCGGTCCTTTTGGTGGCCTACTTTGTCTCGTGACCTCAGGGACTTTGTACAGTCCTGTGGGACTTGCTCTCGTTCCAAGCTTTGCTCTCGTTCTAGTGGTTTGTTAATGCAATTTCCTATACTCAAGAGGCCATGAACCCATATTTCTATGGATTTTATTTCCGACCACCCTGTCTCTCAGAGAATGACCGTTATCTGGGTAATCTGTGAAAGGTTTTCCAAGATGATACATCTTGTGCCATTACCTAAGTTGCTTCCTCTCCGAATTGGTGCCTTTGTTCTTTCAGCACGTGGTTCGGTTACATGGCTATTCGGAGAACAATGTGTCTGACAGAGGAGTCCAGTTGTTTCCAGATTTTGGAGGACATTTTGTTCTAAACTTGGTGTTCAGTTATCTTTCTCCTCTCCATTTCACCCTCAGACCAATGGACAAACCGAGAGAAACAAACCAGACCTTGGAGACTTATTTGAGATGTTTTGTGTCTGTGAGCAAGATGACTGGGTCTCTTTTTTGCTTTTGCTGAGTTTGCTTTAATAATAGAGCTGCTCTGCCACCTTGATGTCTCCATTTTTCTGCATTTCTGGGTTTAACCCTCGATTTTCTTCAGGACAGGCGGAGGCTTCTGTCTGTCCGGTGGTTGACTCTATTGTGGAGCGTAGCACAGATTTGGGACCAGGTAAATGGAGAGGTTGTCTACTCTCAAGAAAAAGGCCCAGCGGTTTGCCAAGCGGCATAAGGACTGATGGTCTCGTTTTAAAGTGGGAGACTTGGTTTGGTTGTCCTCAAGAAATATCCCTATGAAGGTTGCATCTCCAAAATTTAAGCCAAGGTTCATTGGACCTTATAAGATCATGGAAATTATTAATCCGGTTTCCTTCCGTTGCTTCTTCAGGACATTTAAGATCCATAACATGTTCCACAGTCCTTATTGAAGAGGTTTGTCGAGCCAGTGGTTCCTATGGCTGTGCCTCCCGACCCTGTTTTGGTTGAGGGCATTTGCAGTATGTGGTTGAGAAAAATATTGGATTCTCGTTTTGCTAGACGGAAACTCTAGTATTTTGTTAAGTGGAGTGGTTATGGTCAGGAGGACAATCCTTGGGTGTTTGCTTCGGACATCCATGCTGGGAGACTGATCCGTGCCAATCATTGAGCTCATCCTGATCGGCCTGGTTGCGCAGGTGAGGGTTTCGGTGACCATCCCAAGGGGGGGGTATCTTGTGAATATTCTGGGGCGACTTCTGGCTGGGGCTCCCTCCGGTGGTTGCTGAGGGTAATGAACTAATATGCTGAATGGCCTTCAGCTGGCTCTGAATGGTCTGATATAAGTGACCTCAACTCCCTTCAGCCTTGCCGGTAATCAATTGTTCTTTCACGTCTTGCTTGGATCTCAGCTTGCATTCCTGCTCTCATTCAGATAAAGTGATTTGCTGTTATTTTCCTCTGGTTGGATTTTCTTATGGTTTGCTGCTTAGCTTAGACTTCAGCCTGGTCCCCTTTTGGGGCCTGGGCTCTGCAATTTGTGCTCAGTTTGCGTTTGCACTTTTGCTCTGTTCCTATGTCACTTTTTTTTAGCTGAATTGCGTGTGTTACACCAGAGATCTGATTTAGGTGGTAGAGATCGTGTGATCTCAGGTTTTTTTGTTAATCAGAAGTGTTGGTATTTTTGTCAGGGTTTTTTTTGGGTTGCAGTCAGAATTCTTTCCTATACTTTCTATCTAGACAGATTGGGCTGTTATGAATGTTTTAGAAATGAATTCTGAGCGGAAGCTCACTCTGGTGGTTACAAATGGTAACTGAACCAATTAATTGAGGATTGGCAATCGGAATCACGGACTGGCTGGATATAAGGGAGGTTTCCCCCCATCATGGTTGCCGGTGAATCATTGTTCTTGTCTCAACGTTGTTTCCTGGTTCACTTGGAAGCTAGCTGAGTCTTGCCTCTTCTCCTGCTCTCAAATAAGATATTTTCTGTCTTTTGCTTTTGTGCTTGCCATTTGCAATTTTTCTCTGCATTTCTGTGAGGTTGGCCAGGTTCCCCTCCTCGGGGGGCTTGGGCGCCTCTCGGTTCCTCTGGAGCCACTATTGTTTGTTCATTTGCCTTTTCCAGTTTTTTCTGTGGCTGCGGCTTAGTTTTGTTACCATCAAGAACTAATTTTTAGGTGGTAGACGTCGGTGATCTCAGGTGTTTTTGCAATTAGTAGATTGTCTTTTTTTTAGGGTTTTTTTGGATTGCAGTAAGTATCCTTCCTATCCTTTTTCTGTCGAGGCAGATTGGGCCCCAGCGTTTGCTCATCTATTTTCTGTCTGTGTCTGTATTTCCTCTTGTCTAACCGCCATTAACATGTTTGGGGGCTTCCTATGTACTTTGGGGATCTGCTCCGGGGCAGATAGCTTTCCTATTTCTATCTTAGGTGTAGTTAGCCGTCAGGCTGTGACGAGGCATCTAGGACCAATGTAGGAACGCTCCACGCTGCCTTTAGTTGTGGTGGTTAGTCAGGTACTGCAATCCAGTAGATCCCAACTTCTCTGGTGTATTGCCTTTTTTGCCTGCTCTCCTCAGCTACCAAAACATAACAGTATCACCGGCCAAACTGAAAATTATATGGTACTCACAGAAGGGAAAAATAGTGTGGAAAGAAAAAAGTTATCAGAGTTGTCAGAGATTTTATTTTTTTTTTCTGTTTGTTGCATTTTTTTTTCCCCTCTTTTTCTCTGGGTGCTGAGCAGGATTTTTTTTTTCTCTCAATGGAGTTTGCACAGTTGTCTGGCCGTGTGGATCGGCTTGCCACTGAGGTTTGGGTATTGTACCTATCTTGCAGGGTTTGCCGGTTGTGGAACCTAGGATCCCATGTCGGATTTGTTTTTGGGGGATCGAGCTAAATTTTGAATTTAAAAAATAACTGTAAGTTGTTTTTTGCCTTAAAACTAAGTCCTCAGGAAACGCAACACAGCAGGTTCAAAATTGTATCTCTCTCCTGCGCGGCGATCCTCAGGATTGGGCTTTTTCTCTGACACCTGGGGACCCAGTTTTGAGTATGTTGATGCATTTTTTCTGGCTCTGGGTTTATTGTACGATGAACCTAATGTCACTGATCAAGCTGAAAAGACCTTGTTGGCATTAAATCAGGGGCTTAAGGACGCTGAGTTGTATGTCAGAAATTCCAAAAGTGGGCATTTCTGACCAAATGGAATGTGATGCTTTGGCAGCCCTTTTTCGGAAGGGTCTGTCAGAGAAGTAAAGATGTTATGGTGGGTTTCCCTGCTCCCTCTGGTCTCAATGATTCTTTGTCATTGGCGATTCAAATTGACAGACGTTTGCTTTGTGCGTAGAGGTAATGCGTGGAATAGTGTTGCCTTGTGAACCAGCTTCTGAACCCATGCAGTGTGATAGAGTGGCTTCTGGGGCACAGCGTCATGAGTTTCGAAAAAGTAATGGGTTATGTTTCTACTGTAGTGATGCCTCTCATGCTATTTCAGTCTGCCCTAAGCGGGGAAGACGTTTTGCACGCTCAGTTGTCTTGGGTAGTGTTCAGACTAAATTTCTGTTGACTGTTACCCTGATTGCTCCCTGTCCACATTTTCTGCTCAGGCTTTTGTAGATTCTGGAGCAGCTATTAACCTGATGGATTTTGATTTTGCTAAACGTTACGGGTTTCCCTTGATACCCCTACAGAAGTCTATTCCCTACTGGGGATTAATTCTACCCATTGGCTGAGAATAAACCCAGTTCTCTACTCAGGTGATAATGAGGGTTGAACCTGATCATCAGGAGAGTTGCAAATTTTTGGTGCTGTATAATCTGCATGACATTATTGTACTATGTTTCCCTTGGTTGCAGTCTCATAATCCTGTTTTGGGATTGGAAATCTGTGTCTTTAACCAGTTGGGGCTGCCAATGTGTTAATGCCAACACTCCTGTCTTTTTCTGCCTCTCCCCAGGCTCAAGATGTGCCTGACTTTTTGACTGATTTTTTCTGATGTGTTTAGCGAAAGTAAATCTGCATCCTTGCCCCCCCATAGGAGCTATGACTGCGCTATTGAATTAGTGCCTGGTACTAAATTCCCTAAAGGTCGCCTTTTTAACTTGTCTGTACCTGAACATGATGCTATGCGGTCTTATATCAAGGAGTCATTGGAGAAGGTTCATATCAGACCATCCTCTTCACCCTTGGGTGCCGGTTTTTTCTTTGTGGCCAAAAGGGATGGTTCATTAAGGCCGTGTATTGATTATCGTCTCTTGAACAATATCACTGTGAAATATCAATATCCGTTACCCTTGATTTCTGACCTGTTTTCCAGGGTGAAAAGTGCCACTTGGTTTACCAAGCTTGACCTCAGGGGGCGTATAACCTTATTCGCATTAAGCACGGGGATGAATTGAAGACGGCGTTTAATACCCCAGAGGGGCATTTTGAGTACCTAGTGATGCCCTTTGGGCTCACTAATGCTCCTTCCGTCTTCCAGTCCTTCATGAATGACATTTTCAGGGATTTTGTGGATAAATTTCTGATTGTTTATTTGGATGATATCTTGATTTTTTCCAATGACTGGGACTCTCATGTGAAACATGTTCGGACTGTGTTCCAGATTTTGAGAGAGAATGCTCTGTATGTGAAGGGATCAAAGTGTCTTTTTGGCGTACAGAGGATCTCATTTCTGGGATTCATTTTGTCTCCATCTGTTATTGAAATGGACCGGTCAAGGTTCAGGCCATCTGTGATTGGGTCCAACCTACTTCATTAAAGGCTCTTCAGAGATTCTTGGGTTTTGCCAATTTTTATCGTAAATTTATTGGTAATTTCTCTGTTATAGTTAAACCATTGACCGATTTGACCAAAAAGGATTTTGATGTGGTGTATTGGCCTCCTGAGGCAGTCTCTGCGTTTCAGGAACTTAAGCAGAGATTCACTTCTGCTCCTGTTCTACGGCAGCCTGATGTTTCTCTGCCTTTTCAGGTGGAGGTTGATGCCTCTGAAATTGGGGCAGGTGCCGTTTTGTCCCAAAGAGATCCTGAGACCTCTAAAAGTAACCCTTGTGCTTTTTTCTCTCGAAAATTTTCTCCAACTGAACGTAATTATGACGTGGGTAATCGGGAGTTATTGGCCATGAAGTGGGCTTTTGAAGAGTGGAGACATTGGCTGGAGGGAGCCAAACATCAGGTGGTGGTCCTCACGGATCATAAGAATCTGGTTTATCTGGAATCAGCCAAGCGACGTAATCCTAGACAGGCCTGGTGGGCCTTGTTTTTCACACGTTTTAATTATGTAGTTTCCTTTCTTCCTGGCACTAAGAATGTTAAGGCGGATGCCCCTCGAGGAGTTTCCTTGCGGACTCTCCTGAGTTATCTGATCCTACTGTTATTTTGAAAGAGGGTGTAGTTCTTTCCGCCATCTCGCCCAATTTGAGACTGGCTCTGGAAGGGTGTCAGGAGGATAAAACTGAGCGCTGCCCTATTGGGAAATTGTTTGTCCCAGACCAGTGGAGGAAGAGTGTGATGTCTGAGATTCATTGTTCCGCGTTGGCTGGTCATCCCGGGATTTTTGGTACTAGAGACTTGGTGAGTCGGTCCTTTTGGTGGCCTACATTGTCTCGTGACGTCAGGGATTTTGTGCAGTCCTGTGGGACTTGCTCTCGCTCCAAGCCTTGCTCTCGCTCTAGTGGTTTGTTGATGCCATTGCCTGTGCCCAAGAGACCATGAACCCATATCTCTATGGATTTTATTTCCGACCTCCCTGTTTCTCAGAGAATGATCGTTATCTGGGTGATTTGTGATAGGTTTTCCAAGATGATACATCTTGTGCCATTACCTAAGTTGCTTTCCTCCTCCGAATTGGTGCCTTTGTTCCTTCAGCACATGGTTCGGTTACACGGCATTACTGAGAACATTGTGTCTGACAGAGGAGTCCAGTTTGTTTCCAGATTTTGGAGGACTTTTTGTTCTAAACTTGGTGTTCAATTGTCTTTCTCCTCTGCTTTTCATCCTCAGACCAATGGACAAACTGGTAGAACAAACCAGACATTGGAGACTTATCTGAGATGCTTTGTGTCTGCTGATCAAGAAGACTGGGTCTCTTTTTTGCCTTTGGCTGAGTTTGCTCTTAATAATAGGGCAAGCTCTGCCACTTTGATGTCTCCATTTTTCTGCAATTTTGGGTTTCACCCTCGATTTTCTTCGGGACAGACGAAGGCTTCTGTCTGTCCAGGTGTTGACTCTGTTGTGGAGCGTATGCAGCAGATTTGGGACCAGGTAGTGGAGAGGTTGTCTCCTTCTCAGGAGAAGGCCCAGCGGTTTGCCAACCGGCATGGGACTGATGGTCCTCGGTTTAAAGTGGGGGACTTGGTCTGGGTGTCCTCAAGAAATATCCCTATGAGAGTTGCATCTCCTAAGTTTAAGCCTAGGTTCATTGGACCTTATAAGATCATGGAGATTCTTAATCCTGTTTCCTTTCGTTTACTTCTTCCAGGGACATTTAAGATCCATAACGTGTTCCACAAGTCCTTATTGAAGAGGTTTGTCGAGCCAGTGGTTCCTATGGCTGCGCCCCCTGACCCTCTTTTGGTTGAGGGCAATCTGAAGTATGTGGTTGAGAAAATATTGGATTCTCGTTTTTCTAGACGGAAACTCCAGTATTTGGTTAAGTGGAGAGGTTATGGTCAGGAGGACAATTCTTGGGTGTTTGCTTCGGACATCCATGCTAGGAGACTGATCCGTGCGTATCACAGAGCTCATCCTGACCGACCTGGTTGCACAAATGAGGATTCGGTGACCCCTCCTCAAGGGGGGGTACTGTTATGAATGTTTTAGAAATGAATTCTGAGCAGAAGCTCCCTCTGGTGGTTACAAACGGTACTGAACCATTCAATGAGGATTGGCAATCAGGAATCACGGACTGGCTGGATATAAGGGAGGTTTCCCCCCATCATGGTTGCCGGTGATCAATTGTTCTTGTCTCAACGTTGTTTCCTGGTTCACTTGGAAGCTTGCTGAGTCTTGCCTCTTCTCCTGCTCTCAGATAAGATATTTCTGTTTTTTGTTTTTGTGCTTGCCATTTGCAATTTTCTCTGCATTTCTGTGAGGTTGGCCAGGTTCCCCTCCTCGGGGGGCTTCGGCGCCTCTCGGTTCCTCTGGAGCCACTGTTGTTTGTTCATTTGCCTTTTCCAGTTTTTTCTGTGGCTGTGGCTTAGTTTTGTTACACCAGAGAACTAATTTAGGTGGTAGAGGTCGTGTGATCTCAGGTGTTTTTGCAATTAGTAGCGTTTGCTTTTTTAGGGTTTTTTTGGATTGCAGTAAGTATCCTTCCTATCCTTTTCTGTCTAGGCAGATTGGGCCCCAGCGTTTGCTCATACTATTTTCTGTCTGTGTCTGTATTTCCTCTTGTCTAACCGCCATTACATGTTTGGGGGCTTACTATGTTCTTTGGGGATCTGCTCCGGGGCAGATAGCTTTCCTCTTTCTATCTTTAAGTGTAGTTAGCCTCTCAGGCTGTGACGAAGCGTCTAGGACCAACGTAGGAACGCTCCACGGCTGCCTTTAGTTGTGGTGGTTAGTCAGGGTACTGCAATCCCGTAGATCCCAACCTCTCTGGTGTATTGCCTTTTTTGCCTGCTCTCCTCAGCTACCAAAACATAACATTGGGCCCCAGCGTTTGCTCATTCTATTTTCTGTCTGTGTTCGTATTTTCTTCTGGTCTAACAGCCATTACATGTTTGGGGGCTTCCTATTTCTTTGGGGATTCTACTACGGGGCAGATAGCATTCATCTTTCTGCCTTTAGGTGTAGCTATCTCTCCGGCTGTGACGAGGCATCTAGGATCACCGTAGGTACGCTCCACGGCTACTTCTAGTGTGGTGGTTAGTTTAGGGTCCTGCAATCCAATAGTTTCCAGCCTCTCTGGTGTATTGCTTTTTTGGCTATTTTTGCAATCCCTCCTCAGCTACCGAAACATTTTGAATTAACTGTGGTTTAAGTACCCTTAACTGCAGCCGTTAATTAGCTGTGGTTTAAGTACCCTTAACTGCAGCTGTTAAAAGGCATATCTGTGGTCGTTGAGGGGTTAAATGCAAAACTTATTTTTAGCCTCAAATGGATGCAATTAAGTGACAAAAAATATCCACAAAGATGGACAACCATTTTTAACAATGAATACAACCCCTTTTAAGATGCTCCTCCAAGCCCTTGATCCATAGTACATTGTGATATTAAAACTTGCAAATTCTTTAGCCTGATGGCAAAAAATAAGTAACAGTTTAGGCATAGACTTATATAAACAAGAAAGTAGGTTTGAATATGATGGCAATCTTGACAGAAAGCTGACAGAGCTCATTATAGTCAGTGAAGAAAATCAGGTTGCACTGGTGTGGGTCTATTTATTAATTCGTTCATTGATTGCTTTCCATTGTCCTCTTACTATAGTGAACAGGACAACTGACGGGTTTAACAGTAGTGTGAAAACAGTTTTATATGTTTGTATATGTGAGGCCAAATCTTTTACCATAGTTTATCACTTTTTAACTTCTTTGAAAGTTTTGCGGTATGGGAATGAGTGATTCAGCCAATTCCCTCCAGTTTTCCAAGCCAGATGTTAAAATGTCTCTACTGTGGATTGGTGTAGATGCAGAATGCTGATAGTCACATAGCTGGATTCAGTTCTATCCCTATCTTCATGGATGCAATTGAACATTTTTCTGGTTCTGCCCTGTGTAGTGAGCTCCCTTCGGCTCCCTACACTGATGTAGGAAGCCTTCAAAGTGATGCAACAGCATGATGATGTCTCCATGCAACTTATGTTGTTCAACAGAAAGAAAGGTGATAATATTTGCCAGTAAACACTCAGATGAGATAAGCTTTTTTATTAGCTCTACAGGGAACAGACTGTGTTGGCAATATTAGTATGTAAGGTGGTACAGTGGGGACACTTTTACCATCTGTGGAGGCATAAAGTAGTCATTTTTACGAATGTGTGAGCACAAAGAGAGTACTATTATTAGTAGTATCTATGCGCAGAAGGGGCACTATTATTTATGTAGTCACTGATGGGACACTATAATGTGGGGGCAGAGGAGCACTGATAACTTCTTTGACCACATAGGAAAATAGTATTACCATGTAGGGACACTATAACATGTGGAGTCACATGAAGGCACATATAAGGCTCTATTTACCACTTAAATATACAGTATGTGTGCGTACAGTGGGGCTTTGTTGAGGTACACAGAGGGAACTAATGCTGTCGGTGCAATATTACTATATGTGAGCAATGAGGAGGCACTAATTGTGTGTTGTACTACTGCTACGTGTGGGTGCAAAGAAGCCTTATTACTGTTTGCTGGCATTATTACCTTGTGGAGGCATATAGTGTAGGTAGCACTATTAGTGTTTGGGGTACAAAAGAAGGGTGTTATTACTCGGTAGGGCACCAGTGGGAGAATTATTACTGCCTGAACACTTTGAATGATTTTAGCATAACATGCAAAGATGTCTGTGTAATTACATTTTGAAAAAAAAAAACACTTGTAAAGAAGCCTTATAGTTGAAAAAGGTTTTTATGCCACTTTTCTTTTATCAACATGTGTCATTCATTCACAATTTGTGTGCCAAATTCTTCAAAGTTCCTCAATTTATGATTTTTAGCCAAAATCATAATGTTTTTTTTTACATTTTTTGCATCTTTTCCTAGCAAAAAGTCACAGAATGTTACAGAATTTGTGCAAAAGGAGGTTATAAAATTCTAGGGGTACATAAAATTACTCTGGAGCACATTTTTTAAAATAGTTGAAATTTATGAATCAGCCAAAACAGATCTAGAAAATGCCAAACCACATCAACAATGACAAAAATAAAAGAAATTGGAAAACAGACATACAATAGACATGAAAAACAAGCATAGTAAAAAAAAAAAAAAAACAATCTAAAAACATCAAAAACTAGATGAAAAAAAAATCTACTTGTGGGTGGTACACTTGAGAAAGAACAATGTCAAGATTGGTAAATATGAGGTGTCTACTGTATGTACTGTTACCTATAACATACATGTCTGTGAATGCTGGCAAATTCTTTATTTTTAGGGTTGTGGTTGCAAGTATTAAAGGGAACTTGTCACCCCACCCAAGGCCTTTTTAAGTTAAAGAGCCATCTTCAGCAGCACTAAAGGTACTGCCACACTTAGCGATCTCGTTAGCGATCACGATAACGACGCAATCGTTGGTGTGATCGCTTTTAGGTCGCTAGTAGCTGCCAAACAGGAGATCTCATAAACGACTCATCAGCGGTCAGCGATCTCTTTAACGGACTTTGGCGGTCGTTAGGATTTTCATTAGCATGTACTGAGCGCTTCTGATTCATAGGAATTTCCAGCATCGCTCCTGCTCTCTGCGTCCTGCTAGCCTGCTTTGCAACTTCTGCAATCTTCTCTGTGACGCAAAAGAGAACCTACAGATATTGCGATCCACTCCGTGATGCAAAAACCCTAGTCCCGCCTGCTCCGCTGTCATATGCGTCACAAACGAGGTCGCTCGTTGTTCACAAAAGGTGCCAAACACAGCGATATAGGCTCACCAGCGGGACGCCAACGATCAAAAACGGTCCAGAACGCTAGTGAATGATCAGCGACATCACAGCAGGAGCCACATCGTTGCTATATGCCACACACAACGAGGTCGCTAACGAGATCGCTAAATAGTGACGTTTTAGCGATCTCGTTAGCGATCTTGTTAGCGATCTCGTTTAGTGTGGCATACCCTTAAGGCTGCATTCTGTGAAGGTGGCTCTTAGGTTTCTTATCCCTAGGAAAGCTGAAATAGACAGGTTTATAATTTGTCCGACATACAGCTATTGTGTCCGGGAGGTATGTCTTCTCCCCCTGTGTCAACTGCCTCAGAGGTGTCAATCATTCCCCTCTTGTTTCCGGCTCCCGCCTCCTCTCCTTGTGATGTCACCAGCCCCACAGTGTGTTATGATGTATTCACACTACGGAGATGGGAATCTGGGGCCTGCGCAGTGAGGAAAGCGGTGGAGGCAGATGGGGGACAGGTGCAGAGATCCTCACTGCGCGGGCACAAGATTCCCCCCCAGTGCCTCTTTTACTTAAAAAGGCCCTGGGGGGGTGACATGTTCCCTTTAAACAACCTCTTAAACTGTAAATTATAACTATGGTATTATAGATGAAATTATAGTGGTTTATTGTGAATGCATGTTCTACACTACATTATGGATTAAATAATTTTTTTAACCACATTTTCAAGTTATTTACCTTAATTCAAAGACAATTAGGGTCAATCAGCTACAATTGTTCCACATGAAATTTAATTTCTTTATTACATATGAAAGTAATAAAATAAAATGTCCATATAAAATGCAATTAAATCACATTCATGTTATTACAATAATACATACAGTAAAATTGCTTTAACACAAATGCAAACAAGCTGTAAAGCTGAATGAATATATCATCAGCCCTTAAAGACCTATAAATAATGAAGCTACATTAAGTTAACACAGTAATAAACACAACCTATAAATGGAAGCTTATACTTCACCCTGTGAAAGCAGCTTTGAGATTCCATTACATTAACTAAAATGTAAATTTTCACAGAAAAAAAAATGGCTCGAGATAATTTGGAGAAATGACCATACCATAATTTCCACCACCAAATCAGTGTAACGCTGAGCTGTTAGAGTACTTTTCAATGAAAACTAGAAAAGTCTGGTAATCGTATATTATGCCACACTATAATCCTAGAAGTGTGACACTCCCTTGTGAAGGCCTCTTTTCACTGCCTATGTGGTCTAAAGATCAATCTACGACTATCATGTCATCCAAAATAAAAGAAAGACTTATCACTGAAGAGGACAGACTTCATTCCAGTCTCCATTGCCATCTTGCTCTGCACCATGATCGCCAATGAGAGTGGTCTTGTGAGGTCAATATGGCACTCATAGTTGGATGTCTGGCTTGTATCCCAATGTCATGCAAATGCCTTCTGTTGGTTTGAGCAGACACTGTTTGACATCTTGGATGTACAATTTCACTTGCAGTACAGTATTATTATTATTATTTATTTCTATAGCACCATTGATTCCATGCTGCTGTACATGAGAAGGGGTTACATACAAATTACAGGTATCACTTACAGTAAACAAACTAACAATGACAGACTGATACAGAGGGGAGAGGACCCTGCCCTTTCGGGCTTACATTCTACAGGATTGTGAGGCAGGAGACAGTAGGTCGGGGGGTTGCAGCAGTTCCGGTGTTGGTTGAGGCAATATCTCCGGTAGTGGTGAGGAGGTAGCAGGGTCATTGCAGGCTGTATGCTTTCCTGAAGAGATGGGTTTTCAGGTTCCGTCTGAAGGATCCGAATGTGTTTGATAGTCGGACGTGTTGGGGCAAAGAATTCCAGAGGATGGGGGATATTCGGGAGAAGTCTTGGAGGCGGTTGGGTGAGGAGCGAATAAGTGTGGAGGAGAGAATGATGTCTTGGGAGGATCGGAGATTACGTGAGGGAAGATATCGGGAGATTAGTTCAGAGATATAAGGAGGAGACAGATTATAGATGGCCTTGTAGGTCAGTATTAGTAATTTGAACTGGATACGCTGAGGGAATGGGAGCCAGTGAAGAGATTTGCAGAGGGGAGAATCATAGAATCATAGAATCATAGAATGGTAGAGTTGGAAGGGACCTCCTGGGCCTTCTGGTCCAACCCCCTGCTCAAAGCAGGATTCTCTAAATCATCCCAGACAGATGTCTATCCAGCCTCTGTTTGAAGACTTCCATTGAAGGAGAACTCACCACCTCTTGTGGCAGCCTGTTCCACTCATTGATCACCCTAACTGTCAAAAAGTTTTTTCTAATATCTAATCTGTGTCTCCTCCCATTCAGTTTCATCCCATTGCTTCTAGTCTTTCCTTGTGCAAAGGAGAATAAAGATGATCCTTCTACAATGTGACAGCCCTTGAGATATTTGTAGACAGCTATTAAGTCTCCTCTCAGTCTTCTTTTTTGCAAGCTAAACATTCCCAAATCCTGTAACCGTTCCTCATAGGACATGGTTTGCAGACCGGTCACCATTCTGGTGGCTCTTCTCTGAACTTGCTCCAGTTTGTTGATGTCTTTTTTAAAATGTGGTGCCCAAAACTGGACACAGTATTCCAGATGAGGTCTGACCAAAGAGGAGTAGAGGGCAATAATGACCTCACGTGATCTAGACTGTATGCTTCTGTTGATACATCCTAGAATTGCATTTGCCTTTTTTGCTGCTGCATCACACTGTTGACTCATGTTAAGTCTGTGATCAATTAGTATACCCAAGTCTTTTTCACATGTGCTGTTACTTAGCCCTATTCCTCCCATTTTGTATATGTTTTTTTCATTTTTATTGCCCAGATGTAGTACTTTGCATTTTTCCCTGTTAAAATCCATTCTGTTAGTTGCTGCCCACTGCTCCAGTTTATGTATATCTTTTTGAATCCTCTCTCTCTCTTCTCTAGTATTAGCTACCCCTCCTAGCTTTGTGTCATCAGCAAATTTGATCAGTTTACCCTCAATTCCTTCATCTAAATCATTGATAAAGATGTTGAACAATACAGGGCCCAAAACAGAGCCTTGTGGTACCCCACTTGAGACATTCTTCCAACTGGATGTGCAGCCATTTACAACCACTCTTTGGGTCCGATCACTAAGCCAGTTATGAATCCACCTAACAGTTGCCTTGTCCATTCCATACTTAGCCATTTTTTCAATAAGGATTGTGTGAGATACTTTGTCAAATGCTTTGCTGAAGTCAAGATATACTATATCTACAGCATTTCCCTGATCCACCCAGTCAGTGATTCTGTCATAGAAGGAAATTAAGTTAGTCTGACATGACTTATTAGTTACAAACCCATGCTGACTCTGTTTAATCACTTCATTCTTATCCAGGTACTTGCATACATGTTCTTTAATAATTTGTTCAAAGATCTTTCCTGGTATAGAAGTCAGACTCACCGGCCTGTAGTTCCCTGTGTCCACCTTCTTCCCCTTTTTGAAGATAGGAACAACATTTGCTCTTCTCCAGTCTTCTGGGACTTCTCCTGTTCTCCAAGAATTTTCAAAGATTATGGACAGTGGTTCAAGAATTTCTTCTGCTATCTCCTTCAGTACCCTGGGGTGTAATTCATCTGGACCTGGAGACTTGAATTCATTTATGTTAGCTAAGTGTTTCCTCACTGTCTTTCTGTTTATAGATATCATGGATTCTTCTATTCCTTTAATAGGACAGTGAAGATCAGTTGATGTTACATTTCCTTTCTGAGAGAAAACAGATGCAAAATAGGAATTTAAAAGTTCAGCCTTCTCAACATCCTGACTTACCATTTCATAATTTTCATCCTGTAAAAATCCTATAGCATCTTTGACTTTTCTTTTACTTTTGACGTATCCCCAAAATCCTTTTTTGTTGCTTTTGACGTCACTTGCAAGCCTTAATTCATTGTCAGCTTTAGATAATCTGATTTGTGCCCTGCAGGATCTGCAGACGGCATTATATTCTTCTTTAGATATGCCTCCCTCTTTCCATTTGATAAACATTTCTTTCTTCCTTTTTAGCATGTGTTTAAGTTCTATGTTCATCCATCCTGGTTTCCTTAAATGCTTCCCATTCTTCCCTCTTTTCGGAATTGTTAACGATTGTGCTTTGAGAATCTCATTTTTCAAGATTTTCCATCCTTCCTGGACATTTTTGTCCTTAAGGATATCCAGCCATTGGATCCCTCCAATTCTCTTTCTGAGTTCCTTAAAATCTGCCTTTCTGAAATCTAACCTTGACGTCTGAGTCTTCACAGGTCTTCCTCCTCTTGTTATCCAAAATTCTAAAATAGCATGGTCACTACCTCCTAGAGTCCCAGCCACTCTTACCTCCTCCACCATTTCCTCCCTGTTTATGAGGATTAGATCCAAGGTAGCAGATCCCCTTGTTTTCTCCATTACCTTTTGGAAGATAAAGTTGTCAGCAAGAGAGGATAAGAATTTCCTGGACCTGTTAGTTTTGCCTGAGAGAGATTCCCAACAAATGTCTGGATAGTTGAAATCTCCCATGACCACTATGTCATATTTTTTGGAGAACTTGGCCATTTGATGCATAAAGAGTTCATCCATATCTTCAGCTTGCACAGGCGGCCTGTAGTAAATGCCTACAATGGTGTCCTTTCCATTGTTCTGTCCTTGTATTCTTACCCAAACAGTTTCCACAGAACTCCCAGTCTCTGAAGCGTCAATCTCTGTGCAGATATACGCTTTTCTAACATACAATGCAACACCTCCTCCTCGTTTATCAAGTCTGTTTCTTGCAAATAAGTTGTATCCTTCTAGCCTTGTATTCCAATCATGTGTATCGTCCCACCAAGTCTCAGTGATTCCAATGACATCATATTTCTTCTCCTGCGTTAGTAGCTCCAGTTCTCCTTGTTTGTTGCCCATGCTTTGTGCATTCGTATAGAAACACTTTAGTTTGTGATTGGTTTCTCTTCCTTCAATATTTTTATTATGTAATTTTTTTTGTCTTTGTTCTTCCCCTTCACTTCTAATAGCAGAAATCTCAATAGTATTTGTCAAGTGTATGGCTTTTGCTGGCGTTTTGCTTCCCTTCCCACAGAAGCGGAGGAGTAGCGAGGAGAGAGGTGAATTAGTCGTGCAGCAGAGTTAAGGATGGACTGGAGAGGTGCGAGGGTGTTAGCAGGGAGGCCAGAGAAAAGGGTGTTGCAGTAGTCGAGGCGGGAGATGATGAGGGCGTGCACAATCATTTTAGTAGATTGAGGGTTGAGGAAAGGACGGATTCTTGAAATATTTTTGAGCTGAAGGCGACAGGAGGTAGAAAGAGCTTGGATGTGCGGTTTGAAGGACAGGGCAGAGTCAAGGGTTACTCCGAGGCAGCGGACTTCTGGTACGGGGGAAAGCGTGATGTCATTAATTGTGATAGATAGGTCAGGTAAGGAAGATCTGTGGGATGGGGGAAAGATTATGAGTTCAGATTTGTCCACATTGAGTTTGAGGAAGCGGGAGGAGAAGAAGGAGGATATGGCTGATAGACACTCCGGGATTCTGGATAGCAGAGAGGTGATGTCTGGGCCAGAAAGGTAGATCTGAGTGTCATCAGCATAAAGGTGGTACTGGAATCCGTGGGACTTTATGAGTTGCCCCAGGCCAAATGTATAGATTGAGAAGAGTAGGGGTCCTAGAACAGAGCCTTGGGGTACTCCAACAGAGAGAGGGTGGGACGAGGAGGTAGTGTGGGAGTGGGAGACGCTGAATGTGCGGTTGGAAAGGTATGAGGAGATCCAGGATAGGGCGAGGTCTTTGACGCCAAAGGAGGAAAGAATCTGTAGTAGAAGGCAGTGGTCAACTGTGTCAAAAGCAGAGGACAGGTCAAGAAGCAGGAGTATAGAGTATTGTCCGTTTGCTTTGGCTGTGAGTAGGTCATTAGTAATTTTGGTCAGGGCTGTCTCAGTGGAGTGATGGGGCGGAAACCAGATTGTAGAGTGTCAAAGAGCAAGTTAGAAGAGAAGTGGTAAGAAAGCTCAGCTTGGACATGCAGCTCCAGGAGTTTGGAAGCGAATGGGAGCAGCGATATTGGGCGATAGCTGGACATAGCGGTTGGGTCGAGGGTTGGCTTTTTAAGGATAGGCGCGATTGTGGCATGTTTGAAAGCAGAAGGGAAGGTACCGGAAGTTAGTGATAGGTTGAAGAGGTGGGTTAGGGATGGAATAATAGTGGTGGTGAGGTTGGGGAGGAGGTGGGTTGGGATGGGGTCAAGTGCACAGGTTGTGAGGTGCGATTTGGAGAGAAGACAGTAAAGATCAATCATACATCACATTGCAAATTATTATACAAAGGTTATTTTTCCCTGATTTTCCTAAGTGGTAAATTTAAATAAGTCAGTATAATTTTCAAATCATCAACCTTTAGAGTGTAAAATACATTTATTGGACAAATGTCCCAATAATAACAGTTTTTTTAACTCGAAAAATCAAAATGTTCTGTTCCAATATAGCATGCACAATAATAGTTTCCAAACTTTTTTTAGGTTGTAATCAGAAACATCTTAGGCCAAGTTGAATGTTAACATAGGACTCCTCCTTTGATATTACCATCACAATTCTTGCATACATTTAATGTGTGAGTTTTTGGATAGCTTATGCTACAATTTCTTTGCATGTTGGTATAATAGCCTCCCAGAGCTGCTGTTTTGATGTGAACTGCCTCCCACTCATAAATATTTTGCTTAAGGATGCTCCAAGGTTCTCAGTAGGGTTGAGGTCAGGGAATATGGTGGCCAAACCATGACTTTCTCTCCTTTCATGGCCATAGCAACCAATGACTCAGAGGTTTTCTTTTCAGTATGAGTTAGTGCATTGTCATGCATGAATATTATTTTGCTATGGATGGCATTGTTCTTCTTTTTGTACCATAGAAGAAAGTGGTCAGTCAAAAAACTATACACTTTAACAAAGTCATTTACATAACTTCAGAGACCCAAAAAGGGCTTAGGAGCTGTCTTTTCATGATGCTGGCCCAAAAAAATGACTCTGCCATCTCCTTGATGACATTGCAGCCTTGTTGGGACATAGTGACCATCCATCCCCTACTCCATCCATCTGGCCAATACAAGATTGATTTAAACATAGTTTTTGTGCTTGTCTGGGTAAAATGCCACCATTCCTGATTGTGAGCGCTATTATGAGTTGCTAATGGTATTTTAGCAGCTACTTTCTTAATGTGAATAATTTATCTAGTAGAAACCTTCCTTATTATTAGAGATGCCCAAACCTGAAATGTAAAGTTCTGGGCTTGTACCGGACACCAGACATCTAGTGTCCGGTGCTGAACTCTGAATACTGAATTCTCCTGGAAGTCCGTTTTACTGTTCAGGAGTCCAGAGAGGAAAAAGAAAGAAATGATAAACTCCAGCAAAAAATTCCTCAACACAAGGGTTTCCAAAATCTGCTGCTAAACTATAGAACAAGCAACAGCTATAATCATAATCAATAATCCATATTTCACGTATCCAAACCACATCATCATACATACAGGCATGAACAACCTCCAGCACCAGCAAGTAGCACGAAAATTATGCCAGCTACCAAAGATCATGCAACAGAAGTTCCATGCCTAAAAGATCATCCTGTCATCTCTGCTGGCAAGGAAAGATGTCCTCAAATGCATTACCCTAAACATCAACAGAGAGCTAGCAGCCAAGATCACCTTGATGCCAGATATCACTCTGGCACAACATGCATCCATGATCCTCCATTACCTGTATTATAATAAACATCTCTAAAACCAAGGGGTCAGCATTCTTGCCAAAGAACTCAAACACATAGTGCTCAACAGAGTCCTAGGACCTGGAAACCACACGTAAAACAACTGCCAACAAATAGACCTAAAATTGAATAAGATTACTAAGCTGGAAATTGTGACCTAAGGCCATGTGTCATGATGTGTGACATGATCCAACGGGTGATCGTTCTGTGGACGGCACAACTCACACACAATGGGATGGGAAAGGCGAGAGGAGGGCCCTAACAATAGCAAATGAGGGATGGTCACTACCTGAGCCTGTTCCTGCACTCCACTAGCGCCATATATGGGTCCTTCCCCCGCTGCCTTCAGGATACCTTATTCCAAGTTGTCCACTTTAACAGCCCTGGCTGGTGCACTGGCCAGCAAGGAGCTCTAGCCTCACCTCTGCAGATAATAAACACAGAGAGAAGTGACAAACACCAAAGGGACAAGGTAACAAAAAACACAACACTTAGCTTATGAAAAGTGCTGCTAAGCTCCACAGAGCAGAAAACACAACAACTGGACTCCAAACATCAGACGTGGTTGACACCAGAGAGCTGCTTCTGCTAGGCTCGTTTCCAGATAGGACCTGCATCACCAACAGTTAACTGATGCATAAGGTGACCTTTTAAAGGATGGTGGGAGTGGTCATCACCTGCATCAGCTGACCCAGCAGAAATGCAGTAACACCAGATTGCAAGCAGGGGAAAAGTTGAAATTAACCCCCGATGGTCAAAAAGGAAAAAAGTTTTAAGTGAGAGGAACCAGAGCTGCCACAAATCCAAAAATGGATTATGACAATACCCCCCTTTCAATGAGCAGCCTCTGGACCCTCAACACCGGGCCCCACCAGAAAAAGACATATGGTGAGTTCACCTCTACAGTCACCTGATCCTCAGGTTTATGGTGAATGCAGCGCAATGGAGATGACAATAACATAGGCTCCGGAGGCGCCAAAAATATGCAGAGCACCGACCTGCGGAATGAGCTGTGTATGTGCATTACTGGGGGTAAGTCCAGCTGGAAAGTCCACGGGCCGAGAATGACCGACACCCGATACGTCCCAATCAACCTAGAACTGAAGGCCCCAGTAGCATACTTCCACCTGATGTTTTTGGTGGCCACCCACATGTGCTTGTTCACACACAGGTCCGGTCCTGAACGTTTATTTCCATACACATGTTTGCCACAAGATGGTGAACTCTTTGAGGAACCAACAACAGAGGCATCCCCCTGTGTCACAAAGCTCATACCCCCATTGTGCACAGAGGGAAACACCACCCTCCCCTGGCCCCTCCTCCAAAGATGACTCCGACACTCAGGGTTAGCTTGTGGTGAAGGTTGAGTATTGCCCCTACTACCTGGCATCACCTCTGCTGTCCCCTCCAGAGAAGAAGTGGTCAGTTGCAGAAAGATGGCAGTGATCATAGCTCCTGGGAAACAGTACTCACAAGACTGGTCCCAGCTGACTACTTCACTGAACCGCCAATCTATTTCCAGGTTGTGTTTTTTCAACCAAGGGAGGCCTAAGATGATGGGAGTTGACATACGCTCCAAGACGTAGCACGACAGGGACTCTTCATGACGAGTCCCTATACGCCGATGTATATTATCTGAGACTTGTGTAACCCTCCCCTTGCTGAGTGGAACAGAGTCAATGGCCTGAATTCAGGCTGTGAGTCTGGACAAAGTGAGAATCCACCAGATTGACTCCCGTTTCACTGTCCGCAAGCATCGGTACAGTCTCAGTTACCCCACCAACCACCACTGCAGCAGGTAAGGTACACTGAGACGAGAAGATGGAAGAAACATACTCACCCTGGTCGCCTCCCTCCACATGACCAGGGAGACGTGGCTTTTGAGATGGTGACGGTACTTTGGCATGAGCTGGGCAGACATTGATAAAATGATGAGTTTGCCCACAGTAAAAACATGCCCCCATACCACGGCAAACTTCAGGCAACCCGTTTGAGATGCAACTCCTAACACTTGCATGGGTTAGTCCACCTGCACCTGTGTGTCCTCCTACATAGCAAGGACAACAGGGGGCAGATTTGGTGTATGCCTCTCCCTGAGGCATCTATCCACCCGGATAGCAAGGGACAAAAATGGCTCCTAAAGGCAGGGTCATTCCACTGCGTGTCAGTGGCCCACCTCCTAAACTCTGAGCAGTACTCCTCAGCCGGCCGGCCCCACTGCTTGATTTTGCAGGGACAAGACTCAGCCAGGGAGACGCCATAAGGATCCCCATACACCAGCGCCAATGCCGCAAAAAACTCGTCCATCGACCGTAAAGATGGGGAACCGGTCAGCAGGGAGAAGGCTCAGGATTGGGGATCACGCTTAAGAAGGGAGACTATGATTCCCACACGCTGTTCCACACTCCCTGATGAATGAATGTGAAGCCTAAAATACAACTTGCAGGCTTCTTTGAATGAAAAAAACTTATCTCTCGCTCCAGAGAAACGGTCAGGGAGAGATATTTTGTGTTCTGGTTGAGCCTGCAACTGAGCCGAGGCCTAGATCCCCAACAACTGCTGAAGCTGCTGTGACACCTGACCCCACAGCTCCTTAATCTCATCAGTGAGAGTCCAGATCAGTTGGGTAAAGGCCTGCATTTGGGCCAAGGCTCACCGGAAAAAATGTGACTTTTGGTGATAATGTGACATGACCCAACGGGTGGTCGGTCTGTGGACGGCACAACTCACACACAATGGGATGGTAAAGGAGAGAGGAGGGCCCTAACAATAGGGAAAGAGGGATGGTCACCACCTGAGCTCAAACCTGAGCCTGTCCCTGCACTCCCCTAATGCACTATGTGGGTCCTTCTTCCCGCCGTCGTCAGGATACCTCATCCCTAGTTGTCCACTATAACTGCCCCGGCTAATGCACTGGCCAGCAAGGAGCACTAGCCTCACCTCTGCAGATAATAAACACAGGGGGAAGTGACAAACACCAAAGGGACAAGGTAACAAAAAACACAACATTTAGCTTATGAACACCGCTGTTAAGCTCCACAAAGCAGAAAACACAGCAACTGGACTCCAAATACCAGACGTGGTTGACACCAGAGAGCTGCTCCTGCTAGGCTGGTTTCCAGATAGGACCTGTATCATCAACTTTCAGCTGATACATCAAGTGACCTTTTAAAGGATGATGGGAAAGCTAATCCTCTGCATCAGCTGACCTAGCAGAAATGCAGTAACAGCAGATTGCCAGCGTGGGAAAAACTGAAATTAACCCCCGATGGTCCAAAAGGAAAAAAAAATTAAGTGAGAGGAACCAGGGCTGCCACAAATCCAAAAATGGATCGTGATATCATGAAAGACACAAACCATGAAAAACATCACCCACCCGACACAGATTAAAGCAGAGCAGTGTCATGGAGGAGACAAAGATCATGCTCAGCTCTCTGTGTAAAAAAACTCATGTATCAAAAAACTGACCGGCACATCCAAAAATAGACCCAATGTGAACAGGTGCTAAACCTAGAGTCACCAACTCTTGCACATACAAGAAAAAAAGGTAGCACACTGTAGCGCTATAGCTTGCAAACACGAAATATGAAAAATGAATTGCATCACTGCCTTAGAAATATGAAAAATTGAGAAGTCTTAGCGCATAAGATGGCCAAATTATGTGTACCTGATAGCCACGTTAAGGCTTTTCTCGTATATCAGGTCCTAACTAATGCCAATCCTCTCTTAGAAAAGTCTGTCTGCATGGGAACATATGAATCCTCTCTCTAGACTGAAATCTACATCTCTATGGAGGGGTAATGGCCCTGGTATAATTAAAACGCCTGTGACCAGCAGGTGGAGTGCTCAGGCAGAAGGTAAATGAACACACATCAAAAAACTGACTGGCACATCCAAAAATAGACCCAATGTGAACAGGGGCTAAACCTAGAGTCACCAACTCATGCACATACAAGAAAAAAAGGTAGCACACTGTAGCGCTATAGCTTGCAAACACGAAATATGAAAAATGAATTGCATCACTGCCTTAGAAATATGAAAAATTGAGAAGTCTTAGTGCATAAGATTTTAAGATGTGAAAAAGCCTGCTGCATCCCTCATTATAGCTAGTTAGATAGGTGTTAAGACAAAGCGTCATATACAACACAATGAATATGGTAAAATAGAAGCAAGTTTGCTTCATCCCAAAACCGGCCCAATGGCCCATATGTAATAGATTAAATACTCCAAAGAGTTAACAATATACACCAGAAGAAAGGAGTATGGACTACATCTTTATAAAAATGCAAAGAACTTTATTAAATAAACAATTAATGCCAACAATAATGGCCCAAAATACAGGGATGAATGGAGGAACAAACTGCAGGTAACTATACAGGGGATGCACAAACCAAGTAGTAACCAGGGTGAGTCAAAGTAATCTAATTAACACTCACATAGTGTAAGTAAATGGTGAACCCAAAAAGTATTCATACATCATCAGAACCGATATAGACCATCAGTTATCATAATACGCACCATATATGTTATAAATAACTCTTACCCATTTCAGAAGGTTCAGTCTGTGCGCCCCCTGCAAACCCCCTCATTACTGAGGTTCTCAAACAGCCGTCAGGGCACATGTCCTACAAGTGTTTTGTTTCTATAGTGCTCCATGCACGAATTTAGCATTCTAAATATTATTTCAGTAGCTAAATGTGAAAAAGCCTGCTGTATCCCACATAATAGCTAGTTAGATAGGTGGTTGTATATCAGTCAGATAGTGTAGCTAGATAGTGTCTAGTCTGTCTGTAAAATTTACCTTAACTTTTTTTTGGGGGGGGCATTTCCGAGGTTCTCAGACAAAGGCAGCAGGGCACATGTCCTTCAAGTGTGTTGTGTACTGCTTCTATTGTGCTCCATGCACAAGTGTAGCATATTAATAATATGTTTTCAATAGCTAAATGTGAAAAAGCCTGCTGTATCTCACCGTGTCATTTATTGCTGTGGTGATATGAAACTGTTTGCAGACCTAAGGCACATTAAAAAAAAATAATTTTTTTTCTGTTGCTGAATGTGATACAGCCGGCAGTATCACACATTGTCATGTTATGGCTGTGATATGAACCTGTTTGCAGACTTAACATGCATTGAAAAAAAATTAAAATTTTTTCTGTTGCTGAATGTGATACAGCCTGCCATATCACACATTGTTATGTTGTGGCGGTGATATGAACCTGTCTGCAGACCTAATGCGCATAAAAAAAAATTATAATTTTTTTGTTGATAAACGTGATGCAGCCTGCTATATCCAACCTTTTAATTTAGTGCCGTTGAAATTCTTCTGTGTACAGAGCTGTTGCACATTACATTTTTTTTTCTTTTTTTTGCAAACGTGATTCATCAGGCGAAATCTGAGTTTGAAGTGGTTTTAGCCTATCTTCTAGAATATGTGCATCTTTGGCATCCAATTTCTCACAGGCATATTTTATCCCTAGCTTGAGACACGCATCTGTTACACCTATCTTCACAAGCATCAAATGCTCTCTGGTAATTGGTGTTGGGTAGATGAGTAAAGCCCGGGTCTCACATAGCGATACACCAGCGATCCTGACAACGATCAGGATCGCTGGTGTATTGCTACATGATCGCTGCTGAGCTGCCACACAGGCAGCTCAGGGCAGCGATCAGCACAGGGACACTGCGGGTAACATCGCTTAGTTACCCGCAGTGTACCTTGGATACCAGCGCCCTGATGCAGGGAGCTGGTAAGCAAGGTACACGTCGGGTTTCCAGGCGCTGCGCGGTGCCTGGAAACCCGACGTGTACCTTGGTTACCAGCTCCCTGCATCAGGGCGCTGGTATCCAAGGTACACAGCGGGTTTCCAGGCACAGCCCCGCGCCTGGCAACCCGCTGTGTACCTTGGTTACCAGCAGATCGCTGGTCTCCCGCCTGTCACACGCAGCGATGCGTGCCTGTCAGCGGGAGACCAGCGATCAAAAAAATGTCCGGACATTTCTGACACGACCAGCGATTCACAGCAGGGGCCTGATCGCTGGTACGTGTCAGAAATAGCGAGATCGCTGCTGAGATCGCTGTTAGCAGCGATCTCGGTAGCGATCTTGCTATGTGAGACGGGCCCTTAATAGTTGTAGGCTGTATCCTGGATCTCGTACTTCCCGTAGCTGCCCTGTTATTGATCCTGCTGTATGTTCCCATTCCCAAAAATTTCTTCTGTTACTAACGTCATATAGTAGGGGACATGTGACTTTGAAATTATTTGGAGCATCTACTCAATATTAGAGAAGCCTTATCGACAAGCCCAAAAAATTCTTCTGTTACTAATGTTATACAGCAGGGGACATGTCACTTTTAATAGTTTTGAGCATCCACTCAATGTTTAACCGGCCTTATCGACGGGCCACAAAAAATTCTTCCGTTACTAGCGTCATACAGCAAGGGACCTTGCAGTTTTACATAGTTTTGAGCATCCACTCAATGTGTAACAGTCCTTATCGACAGGGACAAAAAAATTCTTCTGTTACTATATATAGTACATACAGTAGATGATTTTTATTTTTTTTGTCATACAGGCTTCATCCACACATGAAAATTTTGTTTTACTGTTACTAACTCGATTCAGCACGTCATATTTCACCGTCTAGTTTAGTGCCTGTGAAATTAAGCTGTGCAGAGGTGGTGCAGAGTAAAAAAATCTAATTTTTATTTGCTAATATTGTGGTCATAGCACACTATGTGAGCAACACGACTGTGAAAAAGTGAGATCGTAGTGGAAGGGGGATTAGGCTCAGTGTTCCAGGTCTAAATGGGGTAGATGGTGAAATTGATGCCACTTTTTTGGTGTCTGGCACTAATTTTTGGAATTGTATACACTCTTGGTTGGGTGTCCATTTGCGGGGTTAGCTGTTGTGAAAGATGCATGGGTCCCTACTATACTATTCCTACTCTCTTGAAATGTATACCACTTTGTTTTTGCCTACAACTATTTTTTGCAAATGTGTGTGAGTCGCACGTACCAGGGCTTATGGGGTACTCGGCACCGAGCCCGTTCACTTCAATGGGGGAGAGGTCACGGGTAGCGCAGCTCGGTCTGTTGCCCTGGGCGCTCATTCAAAGGGGGATATTTACAGGGATTTAGAAATGTTTGTGATGCCACCTGTGGTTTCTGATCAGGGTGACCAGTGCTGCAGGGTGAATCCTCTGAGGGGTTGTAACTGGGCAGCAAGGTGTTAAGTCTTCCACAGGTAAGACTGATCCCTCTAGGTATATGGCGGTGTAGGGGTGAAGGCAATAAGGCAGACACACACAATGAGTCTCTTTCCGTACCTTTACTGGTGATATTTGCAGGCACGTCCCGGGAAGCTGCTCAGGGTGGAGGATGCACGTCCAGTAATCACTGAGTAGGTGTAAGGCCTCCTTACTTCTTGATGTGTGTGAGTTTCTAACTTGCATGAAGCTAAGTTTAACTCCGTGAAGAACAGCTACGCCCGGCTGACATTGTGGTGGAGCCTTCTCTTGGACAGAACTAAGTCTCTATCTGCAGCGTGCTGCTAGACTCCTGTTCTTCCTGACCCCGGTTACGTATCAGCACTGTAGGGCCCCTCTGCGACCTGAAGTCCAGCAGGGTCTACGGTTTCTCCCACTAGCAAGCTCGGACCCAGTGTCCGGTTGTGCAGAGTGGAGGTAAGCTATCCTTGCTATTTCTCCTCAGTCACTCTCTCTCTCTTGGTCCACTTGCCTGTCGTCCTACTCTCACCTTTAACATAAGCACAGGCAACAGTAGGTGCCAGCTTCCTTCTCTTCACCACTCACTAACAGTACCTCAGTGGACTCGGTGTTACAAGTACTGCAGTTCCCCTTCCTTCACTTCTTTCTTAGGCTCTGTCTGAAGCAGCTATCAGGACCTTCCGTCAGACTGATCTGTGCACACTCCGAGAGTCACTTTCCACTTCCCTAGGGGAACTAACAGTCAGCAAGTTCTGAGGTATCAGGTTGTCTCTCTGCTTCTGTCTCATCTGACAAGAATCTCCGTCTGTATGAACTCCGCTCTGAGCGGAAATCCACTCCAGAATGACTGGCTACTGGCTACATCTCTCCACAACCCTTATATACTCTACAGGGATCCCTCTGGTGGCACTATAGGGAAATGTGAAGTGTGAATGAATATCGGGTGATTGTGAATTACCTTTCTGTGCATCCTCCTGGGTACATGTTGTTAGGGTTCGATTTCCCACTGCTGCACAAGGGGAGTCTCGAACCCGTCCCGCTGCGGTCTCCCATTCATCTCCGGCCGCAGTGGAGCCTGCTCAGCAGAGACATCGGTGCCAGCGTCTTGCCCACTCCACTACTGTGCAGTGACTTGCTGCTGCCTTTCCTGGATCTGCTATTATAGCCAGTGCTGGAGCAGACGTCTTTGGGACAAAGTCCTGCGTTTTCCCTTCTGAGCATGCCCAGGTGAGATCTCTCATTGGAGATCAGGGGTCACATGTTCAGGTGCTGCAGCGGCTCCTATTGGTCTGCCAGGAAGGTCATGTAGCTACATGTGTTTGTAACAGTTTCTCATTGGTCCTTGTTCCTGGAGGGTCCTGTAGCTGTTGCTATAAAAGGGTAGCATGGCTGGGTCGCCATGCGCTAATATCAACCATTGTATGCTATGCGCCAGTGTGGTCATGTGTATGTGTGGATAGGGACACGGCTGAAATAAGCCACTAGAATACCGACTTAATCGGTGAGGAGTTTGGTATGGTAGCTGGTCAGGGTCGGTGTCCTAGATGCCCTAGATTACCGGCATAACGGTGAGGAGTTTTGATTGCCGTATTCAGGGTCTGGCGTTCAGACGCCATAGATTGCGGGTGACTCCCGCGAGGACATTAGCACATGATCACGCTTTATGTACGCTTAGCACTTAACTGTGTACCTGAGAGCCTTACAGGACACAGTGCTTTTTCTCAGCGGCCCTGTGACGTAACAAGGTTCGCTTTCAACGCTAGTCAGTAGTGTTGAGCATTCCGATACCGCAAGTATCGGGTATCGGCCGATATTCGCGTTATCGGAATTCCGATACTTAATTCCGATACTTTTTCAATATCGTATACCGGAATCGGAAGTTCCCATAATTCTTTGAGAGGCAATGTGATTTTAGTCAGCCAATGAGGAATCCTACGAAGTGTGGGCACATCCTGTAATGCTGCGGTCATCTTAAACTAATGGCATGGCTGTGATTGGCTGCTGAAATGATGTCAGAATGCACTATAAAAGGCGCCGCCGCCATTTTAGCGTCACTGTGCTGTGAACTCAGTAAGGGACAGAACGCTACTCTGCTCACTCTGAGGGACAGTTAGATATTGCGATTTTGTGTACTACTGTGCTTGAGGCAGGCTAGTTTACCAACCGCTGTGTAAAGCTTCATTTTGCCAGTGTTGTTTTAACAGCTCTGTGCAAGGTGTGTGTGTGACAGTGCAGGTGACGCTGCAGTTTGCTCTGCATCCACCGCTGTTTGTAGGCATCTGCACGTGTCACTGACTCTTTTTTTTTTTTTATTTTATTTAGTGGAATTGGTGCAGCTCCATTATATTAGAAAAAAATCAAATCTATTAGTGTGACGTGCTTCCATCCGTATACAATACATTGGTTGCAAACACTATAGAAGTACACAAAGGAGCTTTTCACAGATAGTGAATAGTTGTGTTTCAGTGTTCACTGCAGTCTGTGAGGTTTTGATTTTTTGAGTGCAGATCACGCTCCTGTTAGTTCTTCAACCACTGCTGGTTGTAGTCTGCTGAGCGTGTGTCACTGCCTCATCCTTCACATTTTTCTCTAATTGGTGCTGCTCCATTTTAGTGGAAAAAAATCTAATCTATTAGTGTGACGCGCTTCCATCCGTATACAATACATTGGTTGCAAACACTATAGAAGTACACAAAGGAGCTTTTCACAGATAGTGAATAGTTGTGTTTCAGTGTTCACTGTAGTCTGTGAGCTTTTCATTTTGTGAGTGCAGATTACGCTCCAGTTTGTACTTCAACCACTGCCGGTTGTAGTCTGCTGAGCGTGTGTCACTGCCTCATCCTTCACATTTTTCTCTAATTGGTGCTGCTCCATTTTAGTGGAAAAAAATCTAATCTATTAGTGTGACGCGCTTCCATCCGTATACAATACATTGGTTGCAAACACTATAGAAGTACACAAAGGAGCTTTTCACAGATAGTGAATAGTTGTGTTTCAGTGTTCACTGTAGTCTGTGAGCTTTTCATTTTGTGAGTGCAGATTACGCTCCAGTTTGTACTTCAACCACTGCCGGTTGTAGTCTGCTGAGCGTGTGTCACTGCCTCATCCTTCACATTTTTCTCTAATTGGTGCTGCTCCATTTTAGTGGAAAAAAATCTAATCTATTAGTGTGACGCGCTTCCATCCGTATACAATACATTGGTTGCAAACACTATAGAAGTACACAAAGGAGCTTTTCACAGATAGTGAATAGTTGTTTTCAGTGTTCACTGTAGTCTGTGAGCTTTTCATTTTGTGAGTGCAGATTACGCTCCAGTTTGTACTTCAACCACTGCCGGTTGTAGTCTGCTGAGCGTGTGTCCACTGCCTCATCCTTCACATTTTTCTCTAATTGGTGCTGCTCCATTTTAGTGGAAAAAAATCTAATCTATTAGTGTGAGCGCTTCCATCCGTATACAATACATTGGTTGCAAACACTATAGAAGTACACAAAGGAGCTTTTCACAGATAGTGAATAGTTGTGTTTCAGTGTTCACTGTAGTCTGTGAGCTTTTCATTTTGTGAGTGCAGATTACGCTCCAGTTTGTACTTCAACCACTGCCGGTTGTAGTCTGCTGAGCGTGTGTCACTGCCTCATCCTTCACGTTTTTTCTCTAATTGGTGCTGCTCCATTTTAGTGGAAAAAAAATCTAATCTATTAGTGTGACGCGCTTCCATCCGTATACAATACATTGGTTGCAAACACTATAGAAGTACACAAAGGGGCCTTTCACAGATACTGAACAGTTGTCTGCAGGGTTCACTGTAGTCTGTGAGGAATAACCACACTTAGGCCTTAACTTTTCTGACTTTCTTCTTTATCAATCTACCAAGATGAAGAAGTCAGTGAGTAAGGCACGTGGTCGTGGTCGAGGCCGTGGATTTGCAGCAGGGAGAGGACGTGGGGATTCTGTGGCTGCTGCCGCACCCAGTGACACAGCATCCACCAGTTTTCCCCGTGAGCGTTCCTTTATGCGCACTTTTGTAGGAGCTCAGCGTACCCCCCTGCTGCGTGAAGAACAAATTGAAGCGTTGTTGGTTGGATGGCAGCCAATGCATCGACTTCAATACCTTACCACCTCCTCTCAGGACCACAGCACTGTTGAACAACCATCAGTCTCTTCACCGCCTGCCAAAATTGCCCAGGCAGTCAGAGAGCTCTGTACAGGAGCCAGCTGAGTCTCTGCTTCTGTTCTCAGAATCTGTTGGCTTGGAAACAGGGGCCCAGCCAAGCAGCATTCTGGAATGTGAAGAAGAGGCAGTATGCAGTGATGCGCAACAGCTGTGTCTCTCTGAATCTGAAGAGGCGGGTGAGCCAGTGCCAATGGTCAGCAACACCGCAGAACGCATCTGATGATGATGAGACTCAGTTGCCAGTTTCTGTTGAGCATGGTGCTGGCCAGACCACCCAACAACAGCAGGTGTTGGAAGAGGGTAGTGGTGGAGATGATGAGGTCCAAGACCCAACATGGCGTGAGGAACAGGAAGGTGGTGGGAGCAGCTATGAGGAAGAGATTGCACCAACGGTCCAAACAGTAGGGAGAGGTAGGCTGCAGACTCGCTTGCCTGTAGCCTCCAGTTTGGCACCCGTTCGGAGCAGTTCTCTTACAACAGCCAAACCGGGCGCTCCCAGGACTTGCTCTGCGTGGTCCTTTTTTGATACAGTTGCAGATGATATTTGCTATGTAAAATGCAAGCTGTGTAATCAAAAAATTAAAAGAGGTAAAAAGTGTCAGTAACCTTAATACAACAAATATGTGGAAACATGTGCGGTCAAAGCACTTTGTTGAGTTTACAAAGACACACTGGAGAGTAGGCCAACCTACAGCAGCACCTACATCTTCAGCTCCTGTTGGAGCCTCTTCCTCCAGTTCACACACAGCTGGTAAGGCTTCCTCAAAGGATCGCCATGGAAGAACCTCTGTCACTGTTGTCCAGAGACACAGTGTTATTCCACCCACAGCTGCAAGTTCCCTGTCATCCTCACACACCCAGGCCACAAAACAGCCATCGGTAGCACAGGCATGGGATAAAAGACGGCCATACTCGGCAAACCAATCCACGAGCACAGGCTCTGAATGCTGGCATTGCAAAACTCCTGTCCCTTGAAATGCTGTCATTCAGGCTGGTGGAGATGACAGTTTCCGTGAATTAATGCATTGGGCAGTCCCACAATACAATGTGCCCAGCCGATTTATTCAGCAGGCAAGCCGTCCCTGGTCTGCAAAAGCATGTTGAGGCAAAATTAAACATGCGCTACTAAACGCCGTCAGTAGCAAGGTCCACCTGACCACCGATGCGTGGACCAGTACCCATGGCCAGGGACGATACCTTTCACTCACTGCCCATTGGGTGAATGTTGTGGAGCCGGGGTACAGATCTTGCGAGTGGCGCTGTACGTGTTCTGCCAACTCCAAGGATTGCCGGAAACGTGTGGTTTTTGCCAGCGAATCTCCAGCAGGCTTGGTTGTGTGTGACAATGGCGAAATCTGGTGGTAGCTCTGGGCCTTGGCAACCATCACTCACATACCATGTTGGCACATGTGCTCAACTTGGTCGTGCAGAGTTTTTTTGGGGGGACTATCCGGATCTTGATGCACTGCTGCACAAGGCCCGCCTAGAGTGCGCTCACTTGCGACGTTCCAGCATGGCCAGATCGCGCATTGCAGCTCTGCAACGCAGATTGCGCCTTCCTGAACATCGCATCATATGTGACGTATCCACCAGGTGGAATTCAACGTTACATATGTTGGAGCGGTTGTGGAGCAGCACCCAGCAGTTATGGAGTATCAGCTGCAACAGGCGCAATCAACACGCAATTTGCGCCGTCCACACTTCACCATTAATGAGTGGGCCACTTATGAAGGACATGTGCCACGTTTTGCGGGGCGTTTGATGAGTCAACGCGGAGGCGAGGCAGATGATGCACTAGTCAGCCTGACTGTCCCCTTATCTCCCTGCTTCAAAAAACACTGCAAGCAATAAGGGATGAGGTTTGGAAGAGGTGGAGGATGAGGAGTCACAAATTCCATCACCTTCTGGAAAGTCAGCGCAACGCGGTTCCTAAACAAAGGGCTGGGCAGGGCTCACTTTTGTGAGGGAGGATGGGGAGGAGGAGTCAATGGAGGAGGAAGACATCGCTCCAGAGGGAGGTACACAACGCTCTAGTCAGTATGTAAGCGAGGGTGGGGTGATGCAGAGCAGGCAGAGATAACGCTCTTGCAGAGGACAGCGTTTCTTTGCCATTGGGAGTCTGCAGCACATGGTTGATTTCATGCTGCAGTGCCTAAGAAACGACCGCCGCACCCGCCCACATTCTCACGACGTCTGATTTATTGGGTGTACACCCTCCTAGACCCTCGCTACCGGGACAACGTCAAAAGCCTCATCACACCATTGAACCCGGGAGCGTAAAATGCGGGAGTCCCAAAAGACACACTGGGCAATCCCAAAATGTTCTACCTTACTGCCGAGAGCACTGCTGCTGCTACTGCTTTTACAAAGCAGCTCTGTGCGTCGAGGCAGTGTAGAGAGCTCTGCAACAAGAGGGAGCACACGCAGTGCCTCTGCACAGGGAAAGACCAGTATGTTAAATGTGGCAAAGTTTTGTGGCAGCGCCACAAATGTCAAACACCATCCGAGAGGGCTCCAGTCAGCGGGAGCAACGTATCCGTCAGATGGTGACAGACTACTTGGCTTTGCTCTCAGTGTACTCCAGATGGCTCTTCCCATTCAAGTTTTGGGTCTCTAAGCTGGATACATGGCCAGAGCTTAGCCAGTATGCATTGGAGGTGCTGGCTTGCCCTGCTGCCAGTGTATTATCGGAGCGCGTCTTTAGTGCTGCAGGTGGTGTACTAACAGACCGTCGCATGCGACTATCCTCCGATAATGTAGACCGGCTTACTTTTCTGAAATGAACAAGGCATGGATCTCGGCAGAATTTGTCTGTCCGTTTTCAGATTAAATAACTGGTTCGCAACGTTATCCATGTCTCCTGTTATGTTCATCTTTCTACCACCTGAAACTCTACCCCCTGGGCTCCAACACTGCCAGTTGCTGCTCAGAAGTGTCGGTCCACAGAACAAAACACAAGCTCTACTGTTAGTGGGGTTCAGTAACGCCAGCTGTTCCCCTGCTGTGTCAACGGCAAGAAGTCTCCTGTTCCCGACACATGGACAGAAAAACACATGACCAACATGCCCCAAAATAGGGAAGAGCCGTCACCCTGCTTGTTATGCTGAAAACATAAAATTTTGTGAATTTTTTGCAGGCCTAGAATGATAAATTTTTATGACAAATATGGACAAATAATAATTTGTCATCACAGCGCATATCTGCACATGTCTATTAGAAATGGTAACAAAAAATAAAACATAGTCTACTCTTCACATTTTGAAATTAATGGCATAAAAGTACATTTCAGACTTATGAATTAATGCTTTTTAAGGAACTTTATCTGTACCTGTAAGATAATGCAGTCAATGGATGACGAATCATTAAATCCTCATCATCATCAACGAGTTTTATTTATGACAGACATTATAAAATACACATACTGATGCCAACTGTAACTTCAAACACCATTATGAAATGGCAGCATGTAAACATGGTAATAATGTCCAATAATAAATTATTACATCTAGAAAGTGCATCATGCATACTGACAATAGGTAGTTATACCTGCAAGTGCTGTTGAAACAACCACAAGAGATATAAATTAATACTGGTATATAGGTATCACAGTGCATAGTTTACTCATGGACAATGTTGATGTAATACTGTATCTCAATTAAGTCAGCGTCAACCATTAGGCTTGTTAGTCTTGTACATTGTTTTAAAAAGGGAACGTAATTTTTTTGTTTTCATAGGTGGAGTATTACACATTAAATTATTACTGCTGTATTTTTTTTGCGTCCCTAGTGCGCAATAACGCAGCCTAACCTCACATTTGATAGTCAGTAATTGCCACACGCTACCCTACCCTACGCGGACAGTAGGAAGGTAGTGTTGACGGATAAAGCTTTGCGCAACCAGACATTCTTTTACCCTCTTCAACACTTCTTAAAGCAAAAAATGCATGATTTCAGCCGCAGACTTTATTGACGTACAGTATAACATCGGCATTACCCATCAGAGGCTGTCCACTGTCTGATACAGACATAGAATATACCTTTGCTATCCGTTCCCTTTTTTTCACCTACACTTGCAGGCACACACTTAAATTGTGACAAACAATGCCTAATGTTTTTTTAAATGGTTATTTTTTATTGTACATTATTGTTCATCAATCACATTTATGAGTCCATGCTGGACATGTCATACATGCTATAGAAAGTTACGATTTTATGAACTTAAAAAAATTGAAATGTCTGTGACTGTCACATAAAATTTGCGATGATGATGATGAGTGACTATTACAAATCCATTGTCTTCACTATGTTATGGTTTAACATAGCGTTCCTTAAGCATTATTCATAAAAAAAAAATGTACTTTTATTCTTAAATTTACAACACTATATTTTGTTACCAATTTTTTGGGTGTTGTGTTGTTCCATTTATTTTTGGCATGTGCAATATGCGTTTATATTTGTATTTTCTTTTATTTTTCCTTCTTGAAATTAGAAAACATGTGTATCTTTGTACCGTGGTAGCCAGTAGATAGAAAAATATTTAGACTTCAGAGTCAGCGTGGTTGATACCTTTAATGGATAACTGAAAAGATGGAAACAAATTGCAAGCTTTCAGGCTACTCACGTCTCTTCATCAGGGAAAGACTAACTAAAAAAATTAAGCATCACATATTTCTATACACAACAGGACACAGGAATAGTGCAATAGGTAAGACAAGTAAGTGACGTGTATCAGAACTGTCATTATCTCACAGGGATGAACATAAAATTGGAAAAAGTTCCTAGATAAGGATAGAAAGTTTGATTGCCCTCTCATTGGCGTATTTTTTTGGGTTTTCATGACCCTGGAAGGGCATAGACGCAGATTCCTTAATTGATATAGAATGACATAAATCCATGTGATCTATTCATTCCATCACTAACAGTGTCAAAGATCATGATGAGCTTTATTCTGAAACCTTTGTACGTTTCTCATATTTGAAGTTATATTTTAATACCAGTAATTCCATATCCATGATGCTATGACCGGGCAAACAAATCTTTTGCCACAGGTAAATTCATTAATTTAAACTGTGATTGTGTGGCGCTGATAATTCATCCATGTTCTCCTTTTTGTTG
>JARQOD010008287.1:0-36102 GCA_033576555.1 Oophaga sylvatica | reverse complement strand
TTTCAAGTATTGCAGTTCTGCATAGATAACTTCATTCTGTAGGAGTTCCCCATATTCTCTAGACTTAAGGCTATGCCACACTAAACAATATCGCTAACGGGATCGCTAAAAAACGTCACTATTTAGCGATCCCGTTAGCGATGTTGTTGTGTGCGGCATCTGCCAGCGACGAGCTTCCTGCTGTGATCTCGCTCGTCGCTGGAATCGTTCCGGACCCTATTTTCTCGTCGGCGCTCCCGCTGGGTAAGTATCTTATCGCTGTGTGGCACCTTTTCTTAGCGATTTAGCGGTACTTTTGTACCGCTAAAGTCGTTAAGAAGATCGCTAACGGCGATAGCGTCGTTAACTATATCGCTAAATGCGGCAGCATTTAGCGATATAGAAACAATCCCGCTAGCGATCTCATTAGTATGCAACGCTAACGAGATCGCTAGCGGGATAGCTTAGTGTGGCAGTACCTTTAGTTTTAACTCAATTCACTTCCGAAATCAACAATCCTCTCAGGTAGGCTTTAGACGCATCTCATATTATTTCCCTGGGGGCTGTACCCTCATGAATAACAAAAAATTCTTTAAGCAAGTCAGGAATCCTAGCATCTACCTGAATAATAGGTAATCAGAATGCGTTAAACGACCATGGTGCCCGTTCCCCCCTCCCGCCATTTTCCCAGTTGAATGTCACCATAACAGGGGAGTGATCCGACAAGGCTCTAGGTTGATACTCGACTCCTCTGGACAGTCGAACTGCCTGTGAGTTACCCAGTATCATATCAATTCTGGACAGCGAGCCATGAGAGAGGGACATGCATGAGTACAATCTTGTTCGTGGATTATCTCGTCGCCATAAATCCACCAGTTCCACCTCATCCAACAATCTCCCAAAGGGTGTCTGATCTCTTAATGATCCCCTGACCCTGCGATCTATCTAATGTGGTATCCAGTACATTCTTAAAATCACCCAGTATTATCGTCGGGACTCCCGGATGTCTCTCCACAAACCGAAGACTCTCCTTCAACACTGTTCCAGAGTACGGAGGAGGGACATAAAGAGCTATAATCAAACATTCAATTTAATTCAGTCTGCCCCTCAAACATACAAACCGACCATCTACGTCTATTTTGGAATCAGATTCACAGAACGTATTTTTCTAAACAGCACACTCACTCCCTAGAATAAGTGGAAAAGGTGGAATGAAAACACTTCCCAACCCATCGAGGACGCATAGATTGAAGTCTATCCTTTGTCATATGTGTTTCCTGCAAACATATCACTTCCGCCTGCAAAGATTTTACATAGTCAAGCACTGCTTTACGCTTAGGCTGCTTTCACACTTCAGGCTTTTCGAATCAGGCGCGATCCGGCGTGTTTTTAAAAAAACGGATCCGGTAGCGGATCCGTTTTTTTATCATTGACTTACATTAGCGCCGGATCGCGCCTGATGTCACTGCGTTGCATCCGTTTTTGGCCGGATCCGTCGGAATTGTACATTTCGGCGGCCGGACAAGACGCTTGCTGCAACGTTTTTTTTTTTTTTCCGGAGCCGCCTGATAGTGCCTGAATCGGCACTTCAGGCGGCCGGAAACAATGGAAACCTATGGCGCCGGACCAGTGCTTTGACAAATCCGTCAGAAAACTGATCCGGAGTCCAAGGTCTCTCTCTCTCTCTCTCTCTCTCTCTCTCCTTGGTCCAGCAGGCTATTTCCGGGTTGAAAAGGTCAGAACGGATCAGGCAAAAAACCTGATCAGTTGCATCATTTTTTTAAAATCAGCGCCGGAATCGTCCTATCAGGCATAGGACGGATTATGCCTGATTCAAAAAAACTGATGTGTGAAAGTAGCCTTAGTCGGCTCGTTCAGGCCCCGGACATTCCACGTCAATATTTTAAGGTTTCGAGCCATAGTACCTGCTTATGAAACATAAAAGCAATAGAGCAGCGTGAGGAAGCATTTCTCGCATATACCTAGCCGCACTAGCCCCATACATCAAGAGACAATTGAGAGAAAGTAGAAACAATTCCCAACATGCCCACCCCCCCTTCCCAACTAGTTCAATACCCCATTTAACCATAGTACTGGAGGTCTGGGGTCTTCTTCTCCGCTTAGCACGAGAGTCCAGTGTCACGCTGTATAGCAGATATATATATATGTGATGTCAGTAATCTATATCAAAAGGGCAACATACTATATAACATGCGCATAGATATATGATAACATAGAATTACCTGACAGAATGTCCAGTGGGTCAATACGGAATCCGTTATACGCTGTCTCCGGCTAGAGGGTGACCGGGGTCTATGCTGACCCTAAACTGGGGTCCTAACTAATCCCTCTACCTGGAGGTACTGTTAAAGGTACAGAGGTCCAGGCCACCAGCGTAAACCCTGTCTCCTATCAATCCCTGCCAACTGTAATCTAGTCCTAAGAAGGACCCTGATTACCACCAAAGGGAATGAACAGGTAACGGTTAATGAACAGAAAGACATACAAAAAAGACAAGAAATAAAGTAAATAAAGTCTTACATACAACACTCACACACAGTAGGATAAGCTCTCTCAATATTCTATTTATCTGATAAAAGACTTGACCAGGAATCCAAATGGGCGCACTACGGAGGACATACAAAGCTTGTGGCATGAGAACCATTTTAACTAGGTTTGCCCTTCCCACCATACTCAGTGGTAACCTGCACCAGTCCTTTACTTTTTGCTGAAATTTAGCAAGTAGCGGGATAATATTTAAACACTCAAAATCTTGTATATTATGCCCAATATGGATTCCCAAGTATTTAAACTATTTGACAATATTTAAGCGTCCGGCGGATCCCGGGGAGTTCTCGGGGGCCTCTCCCACCGGCATAATTGAAGATTTCTCCCAGTTAATACGTAGACCAGAGATTGCTGCGAAGGATCCAAAGACTTCCATTGCCACCCTCAAAGAGGACGGCCAATCTCCCAAAAACAAAAGCATATCTGTTATGATTTGGTAGCTGAGGAGTGCAGGTAAAAAAGGCAATACACCAGAGCAGTTGGAATCTATGAGATTGCAGTACCCTGACTAACCACCACAACTAGAGGCAGCCGTGGAGTGTTCCTAAGTTGGTCCTAGACGCCTCGTCACAGCCTGAGAAACTAACTATACCTAAAGATAGAAAGAGGAAAGCTATCTGCCCCGGAGCAGATCCCCAAAGAACATAGAAAGCCCCCAAACATGTAATGGCGGTTAGACAAGAAGAAATACTGACACAGACAGAAAATAGTATGAGCAAACGTTGGGGCCCAAACTATCTAAATAGAAAAGGACAGGAAGGGCACTTACTGCAATCCCAAAAAACCCTGAAAAGCACCAACTCTACTAATTTCAAAAACACCTGAGATCACACGACCTCTACCACCTAAATTAGTTCTCTGGTGTAACAAAATCAAAACAGCAGCCACTGAAAAAACTGGAAAAAGCAAATGTACAAAACATCAGTGGCTGAACTAAACTGTGAGGGCAAAAGCCCCCGGAGGGGACCCTGAAGGCCCCCACAGAAGTGCAGGACAAAATGCAAAAATCAAGCACAAAAACAAAAAGAAGAAAATGTCTTATCTGTTAGCAGGAGATGCAGACACGACACAGCAGGCTACAAAGGAAACAGGAATCAAGGATTGAGACCAGAACAATTGATCACCGGCAACCCTGATGGGAAGGCGACTCCCTTAAATAAGACCAGTCAGTAACACCTGATTCCCAATCCTCACAATCTTCACTGGACAGTCCAGTACCGCTTGTAACCACCAGAGGGAGCCTCTGCTCAGAACTCATTTCAAGTCCATTCACAACACATATCATCAGCATACAATGTTATTTTTTCTTGCAAAGACTCAATTCAAACCCTTTAATTTCAGGTGTCGCCCGAATTACTACTGCCAAGGGCTCAATTGCCAGAGCAAACAGTAGAGGAGACAAGGGGCACCCCTGTCTGTGTAAGTTAATTGTATTTGAAATCTCCCCATTTACTCTAATTTTGGCCTCTGGATTCGAATACAGCAGCTGTATCCAAGCAATAAAATTTTTACGGAAGCTCATCTTGGCTAATATAGCCCAGAGGTATGGCCATTCGACGCTGTCAACTGCTCTAGGTTCCTTTTCATTTGATGGCATCTGTAGATTTAAATACAACCGACGGATATTAATTGCAGTCAATTTCTCCGGCATAAAACCAGTTAGATCTGGATGAATAATACTAGATATTACTCTAGACAGCCGCATTGCCAGAATTTTTGCCAAAATCTTGACATCCACATTTAAAAGGGAGATAGGTCGGTATGACTCTGGAAGACAAGGATCCTTATCAGCCTTGGAGATCACCACTATGATTGCTTCATTCAAGGACCGGGGCAAATGCCCATCTTCCCTAGCCGCCTCAAACACCTTCAGCAGCTGTGGAAGTATTATATTTGAGTACTGTTTATATACCTCCACAGGCAGCCCATCAGACCCTGGTGTCTTATTCCCTGCCATAGAATCTAGAGCCTCCTCTAATTCCTCCAGACTAATTGGTGCCTCCAGCCCAACAGCTTCCGATTCCGGCAGAGTAGGCAGACTAGTAGTCCCCAAAAAGCTACTGAGCAACTCATCAGAGAACCCCCCTTGCGAATTATATAATGTCTCAAAAAACTCACTAAAAGTTGCTAGAATTGCCCCAGAAGATCTTTCTAGCTCCCCGTTTTTATTTTTTATCTCCGCCACCATTGCAGGGCCAGATTGAGTCTTGATCAGGGTAGCTAGCAGATGTCCAGTTCCCTCTCCCTCCCCGAAATAAACCTGTCGCCGAAAATATCGTTTATCTGCAGCTTTTGAAAGCTTATGTTGGGCTGATCTTTTTTCCGCGTCCTTTAACCCCTTCATGACCCAGCCTATTTTGACCTTAAAGACCTTGCCATTTTTTGCAATTCTGACCAGTGTCCCTTTATGAGGTAATAACTCAGGAACGCTTCAACGGATCCTAGCGATTCTGAGAATGTTTTTTCGTGACATATTGGGCTTCATGTTAGTGGTAAATTTAAGTCGATAATTTTTGCGTTTATTTGTGAAAAAAATGGAAATTTGGCGAAAATTTTGAAAATTTTGTAATTTTCAAATTTTTAATTTTTATTCTGTTAAACTAGAGAGTTATGTGACACAAAATAGTTAATAAATAACATTTCCCACATGTCTACTTTACATCAGCACAATTTTGGGAACAACATTTTTTTTGTTAGGAAGTTATAAGGGTTAAAAGTTGACCAGCGATTTCTCATTTTTACAGCAAAATTTACAAAGCCATTTTTTTTAGGGACCACCTCACATTTGAAGTCACTTTGAGGGGTCTATATGGCAGAAAATACCCAAAAGTGACACCTTTATAAAAACTGCACCCCTCAAGCTACTCAAAACTACATTCAAGAAGATTATTAACCCTTCAGGTGCTTCACAGGAACTAAAGCAACGTGTAAGGAAAAAATGGACATTTTAATTTTTCCAACAAAAATTTTCTTTTAGCATCAATTTTTTCATTTTTACATGGGCATCAGGATAAAATGGATCCTAAAATTTGTTGGGCAATTTCTCCTGAGTACACAGATACCTCATATGTGGTCATAAACCACTGTATGGGCGCACGGCAGGGCTCAGAAGGGAAGGAGCGCCATTTGACTTTTTGAATGGAAAATATGCTGGAATATTTAGCGGTTGCCATGTCACATTTGGAGAGTCCCTGTGTGCCTAAACATTGGAGCTCCCCACAAGTGACCCCATTTTGGAAACTAGACCCCCTAAGGAACTTATCTAGATGCATAGTGATCATTTTGAACCCCAGGTGCTTCACAAATTGATCTGTAAAAAAAAGAAAGTACTTTTTTTTCACAAAAATTTTCTTTTAGCCTCAGTTTTTTCATTTTCACATGGGCAACAGTATAAATTGGATCCTAAAATTTGTTGGGCAATTTCTCCTGAGTACACAGATACCTCATATGTGGTCATAAACCACTGTTTGGGCGCATGGCAGGGCTCAGAAGGGAAGCAGCGCCATTTGACTTTTTGAATGGAAAATATGCTGGAATATTTAGCGGTTGCCATGTCGCATTTGGAGATTCCCTGTGTGCCTAAACATTGGAGCTCCCCCACAAGTGACCCCATTTTGGAAACTAGACCCCCTAAGGAACTTATCTAGATGCATAGTGATCATTTTGAACCCCCAGGTGCTTCACAAATTGATCTGTAAAAAAAAGAAAGTACTTTTTTTTCACAAAAATTTTCTTTTAGCCTCAGTTTTTTCATTTTCACATGGGCAACAGTATAAATTGGATCCTAAAATTTGTTGGGCAATTTCTCCTGAGTACACAGATACCTCATATGTGGTCATAAACCACTGTTTGGGCGCACGGCAGGGCTCAGAAGTGAAGGAGCGCCATTTGACTTTTTGAATGGAAAATATGCTGGAATATTTAGCGGTTGCCATGTCGCATTTGGAGAGTCCCTGTGTGCCTAAACATTGGAGCTCCCCCACAAGTGACCCCATTTTGGAAACTAGACCCCTAAGGAACTTATCTAGGTGCTTCACAAATTAATCCGTAAAAAAAAGAAAGTACTTTTTTTTCACAAAAATTTTCTTTTAGCCTCAGTTTTTTTCATTTTCACATGGGCAACAGTATAAATTGGATTCTAAAATTTGTTGGGCAATTTCTCCTGAGTACACAGATACCTCATTTGTGATCATAAACCACTGTTTGGGCGCACGGCAGGGCTCAGAAGGGAAGGAGCACCATTTGACTTTTTGAATAGAAAATATGCTGGAATATTTAGAGGTTGCCATGTCGCATTTGGAGAGTTCCTGTGTGCCTAAACATTGGAGCTCCCCCACAAGTGACCCCATTTTGGAAACTAGACGCCCTAAGGAACTTATCTAGATGCATAGTGAGCACTTTGAACCCCCAGGTGCTTTACAGAAGTTTATATAACGCAGAGCCGTGAAAATAAAATATCATTTTTTTTTCTCAAAAAATGATTTTTTAGCCCACTATTTTTTATTTTCACAATGGTTACAGGAGAAATTGGACCCCGAAAGTTGTTGTCCAGTTTGTCCTGAGTACGCTAGTACCCGATATGTGGGGGGGAACCACTGTTTGGGCACACGTCAGGGCTCGGAAGGGATGTAGTGACGCTTTGAAATGCCAACTTGATGGAATGGTCTGCGGGCATCTTGTTACGTTTGCAGAGCCCCTGATGCGCCTAAACAGTAGAAACTCCCCACAAGTGACCCCATTTTGGAAACTAGACACCGCAAAGAACTTATCTAGATGTGTGGTGAGCACTTTGAACCCCCAAGGGCTACACAGAAGTTTATAACGCCGGGCATGAAAATAAAAAAATCATATTTTTTCCACAATCAGGATCTTTTAGTCCCCAATTTTATATTTTCGCAAGGGTAACATGAGAAATTAGACCCCAAAAGTTGTTGTCCAATTTGTCCTGAGTATGCTGATATCCCATATGTGGGAGAAAACTGCTGTATGGGCACACGTCGGGGCTCGGATGGGAAGTAGTGACCTTTTGAAATGCCCACTTGATGGAATGGTCTTCGGGCGTCATGTTACGTTTGCAGAGTCACTGATGTGCCTAAACAGTAGAAACTCCCCACAAGTGACCCCATTTTGGAAACTAGATCCCCAAGGAACTCCTCTAGATGTGTGGTGAGCACTTTGAATCTCCAAGTCCTTCACAGAAGTTTATAACGCAGAGCCGTGAAAATATAAAATCATTTTTTTTCCACAAAAATAATTTTTAGTCCCCAATTTTTTTTCCCAATGTTAACAGGAGAAATTAGAACCCCAAAGTTGTTGTGCAATTTTTCCCGAGTACGCTGATACCTCATATGTGGGGATAAACCACTGTTTGGGCATACGTCGGGGCTTGGAATAAAGGGAGCACTGTTTGACTTTTTGAACGCAAAATTTGCAGGAATCAATGGTGGCGCCATGTCGCGTATGGAGACCCCCTGATGTGCCTAAATAGTGGAAACCCCTCAATTCTAACTCCAACCCTAACCCCAACACACCCCTAACGCCTACACACACCTAACCCTAATACAAACCCTAATCATAACCCTAACCCCAACACACCCCTAACCCTAATCCCAACTCTAACCATAAACCTAACTACAAGCCTAACCCTAATTCCAAACCTAACCCTAATTCCAACCCTAACCCAAATTCCAACCCTAACCGTAATTCTAACCTTAGCCCTAATGCTAACCCTAACCTAGTTCTAACCCTAAGGCTGGGTTCATATTGCGTTTTACCAGCCCGTTCAACACGTAGCGTTGACCGGCTGGTAACGGTATAGCATAACGCGATCGCGTTATGCTATACCCGCTAGCGCAGATGAATCAGCAGATAATCAGCCGCGGATCAGCAGCAAAATCAGTCGCGGATCAGCAGCAAAATCCGCCGCGGATCAGCAGCGAAATCCGCCGCGGATCAACAGCGAAATCCGCCGCGGATCAGCAGCGAAATCCGCCGCGGATCAGCAGCGAAATCCGCCGCGGATCAGCAGCGAAATCCGCCGCGGATCAGCAGCGAAATCCGCCGCGGATCAGCAGCGAAATCAGCCGTGGATCCGCAGCGAAATCCGCCGCGGATCAGCAGCGAAATCCGCTGCCGATCAGCAGCGAAATCCGCTGCGGATCAGCAGCAAAATCCGCCGCCGATCAGCAGCGAAATCCGCCGCGGATCAGCAGCGAAATCCGCCGCGGATCAGCAGCGAAATCCGCCGCCGATCAGCAGCGAAATCCTCAGCGGATCAGCAGCGAAATCCGCCGCCGATCCGCAGCGAAATCCGCCGCGGATCAGCAGCGAAATCCGCCGCCGATCAGCAGCAAAATCCGCCGCGGATCAGCAGCGAAATCCGCCGCGGATCAGCAGCGAAATCCGCCGCCGATCAGCAGCGAAATCCGCCGCCGATCAGCAGCGAAATCCGCCGCGGATCAGCAGCGAAATCCGCCGCGATCAGCAGCGAAATCCGCCGCCGATCAGCAGCGAAATCCGCAGCGGATCCGCAGCGAAGTCCGCCGCGGATCAGCAGCGAAATCCGCCGCGGATCAGCAGCGAAATCCGCCGCGGATCAGCAGCGAAATCCGCCGCGGATAAGCAGCGATATCCGCCGCGGATCCGCAGCAAAATCAGCTGCGGATCAGCAGCAAAATCCGCTAGGAAAAAAAAAAAAATTCTTTATTTTTTTTATTTGTCCCTACCTATGATAAAGGGGGGGTTCATTTACTTTTTTTTATTTTGATCACTGTGACAGTTTATCACAGTGATCAAAATAAATTTTTGAACACTGGGGGGCGCACTGCGCATGCGCCGGCCGGCGGGCGCACTGCGCATTCGCCCGCCATTTTCCAATATGGCGGCGCCCATGAAGAGTCCCGGGCGGACGCCGGGCCCGATCGTGGGACATCGGTGGATCGGGAGAGGTGAGTAGGGGGGTCGGAAGGTTGGGGGGGGGGATAGGAAGTGGGGGCAGTGGACCAAAAGAGGAGGGGAGCTGTAAGTGACGGCGGTGACCGATCGCTGCCATCTTTCGGTGGCGGCGGCCGATCACCGCCGTGACTCGGTGTGGGGGGGGTCAGGGCTCGGTCTCCAGCCATGGCAGATGCTATTGCAGCATCGGCCATGGCTGGATTGTAATATTTCACCAATTAAATTGGTGAAATATTACACATTGCTCTGATTGGCTGTTTCACTTTTAACAGCCAATCAGAGCGATCGTGGCCACGGGGGGGTTAAGCCAACCCCCCTGTGGTGAAGCACAAAGGGTCCTGTAACTGCGGGTCGGGTGACCTTTGAGTGACCCCGGTCTCCCGGCCCGCAGGGACGAGATCCTTTCATGACGCCACATAGGCGTCATGGGTCGGATTGGCACAGGTTTTCATGACGCCTACGTGGCGTCATGGGTCGGGAAGGGGTTAATACGTTAAAATGTGTATCAGACGGAGTTTTCAAGTATTGCAGTTCTGCATAGATAACTTCATTCTGTAGGAGTTCCCCATATTCTCTAGACTTAAGGCTATGCCACACTAAACAATATCGCTAACGGGATCGCTAAAAAACGTCACTATTTAGCGATCCCGTTAGCGATGTTGTTGTGTGCGGCATCTGCCAGCGACGAGCTTCCTGCTGTGATCTCGCTCGTCGCTGGAATCGTTCCGGACCCTATTTTCTCGTCGGCGCTCCCGCTGGGTAAGTATCTAATCGCTGTGTGGCACCTTTTCTTAGCGATTTAGCGGTACTTTTGTACCGCTAAAGTCGTTAAGAAGATCGCTAACGGCGATAGCGTCGTTAACTATATCGCTAAATGCGGCAGCATTTAGCGATATAGAAACAATCCCGCTAGCGATCTCATTAGTATGCAACGCTAACGAGATCGCTAGCGGGATAGCTTAGTGTGGCAGTACCTTTAGTTTTAACTCAATTCACTTCCGAAATCAACAATCCTCTCAGGTAGGCTTTAGACGCATCTCATATTATTTCCCTGGGGGCTGTACCCTCATGAATAACAAAAAATTCTTTAAGCAAGTCAGGAATCCTAGCATCTACCTGAATAATAGGTAATCAGAATGCGTTTAAACGACCATGGTGCCCGTTCCCCCCTCCCGCCATTTTCCCAGTTGAATGTCACCATAACAGGGGAGTGATCCGACAAGGCTCTAGGTTGATACTCGACTCCTCTGGACAGTCGAACTGCCTGTGAGTTACCCAGTATCATATCAATTCTGGACAGCGAGCCATGAGAGAGGGACATGCATGAGTACAATCTTGTTCGTGGATTATCTCGTCGCCATAAATCCACCAGTTCCACCTCATCCAACAATCTCCCAAAGGGTGTCTGATCTCTTAATGATCCCCCTGACCCCTGCGATCTATCTAATGTGGTATCCAGTACATTCTTAAAATCACCCAGTATTATCGTCGGGACTCCCGGATGTCTCTCCACAAACCGAAGACTCTCCTTCAACACTGTTCCAGAGTACGGAGGAGGGACATAAAGAGCTATAATCAAACATTCAATTTAATTCAGTCTGCCCCTCAAACATACAAACCGACCATCTACGTCTATTTTGGAATCAGATTCACAGAACGTATTTTTTCTAAACAGCACACTCACTCCCCTAGAATAAGTGGAAAAGGTGGAATGAAAACACTTCCCAACCCATCGAGGACGCATAGATTGAAGTCTATCCTTTGTCATATGTGTTTCCTGCAAACATATCACTTCCGCCTGCAAAGATTTTACATAGTCAAGCACTGCTTTACGCTTAGGCTGCTTTCACACTTCAGGCTTTTCGAATCAGGAGCGATCCGGCGTGTTTTTAAAAAAACGGATCCGGTAGCGGATCCGTTTTTTTTATCATTGACTTACATTAGCGCCGGATCGCGCCTGATGTCACTGCGTTGCATCCGTTTTTGGCCGGATCCGTCGGAATTGTACATTTCGGCGGCCGGACAAGACGCTTGCTGCAACGTTTTTTTTTTTTTCCGGAGCCGCCTGATAGTGCCTGAATCGGCACTTCAGGCGGCCGGAAACAATGGAAACCTATGGCGCCGGACCAGTGCTTTGACAAATCCGTCAGAAAACTGATCCGGAGTCCAAGGTCTCTCTCTCTCTCTCTCTCTCCTTGGTCCAGCAGGCTATTTCCGGGTTGAAAAGGTCAGAACGGATCAGGCAAAAAACCTGATCAGTTGCATCATTTTTTTAAAATCAGCGCCGGAATCGTCCTATCAGGCATAGGACGGATTATGCCTGATTCAAAAAAACTGATGTGTGAAAGTAGCCTTAGTCGGCTCGTTCAGGCCCCGGACATTCCACGTCAATATTTTAAGGTTTCGAGCCATAGTACCTGCTTATGAAACATAAAAGCAATAGAGCAGCGTGAGGAAGCATTTCTCGCATATACCTAGCCGCACTAGCCCCATACATCAAGAGACAATTGAGAGAAAGTAGAAACAATTCCCAACATGCCCACCCCCCCTTCCCAACTAGTTCAATACCCCATTTAACCATAGTACTGGAGGTCTGGGGTCTTCTTCTCCGCTTAGCACGAGAGTCCAGTGTCACGCTGTATAGCAGATATATATATATGTGATGTCAGTAATCTATATCAAAAGGGCAACATACTATATAACATGCGCATAGATATATGATAACATAGAATTACCTGACAGAATGTCCAGTGGGTCAATACGGAATCCGTTATACGCTGTCTCCGGCTAGAGGGTGACCGGGGTCTATGCTGACCCTAAACTGGGGTCCTAACTAATCCCTCTACCTGGAGGTACTGTTAAAGGTACAGAGGTCCAGGCCACCAGCGTAAACACTGTCTCCTATCAATCCCTGCCAACTGTAATCTAGTCCTAAGAAGGACCCTGATTACCACCAAAGGGAATGAACAGGTAACGGTTAATGAACAGAAAGACATACAAAAAAGACAAGAAATAAAGTAAATAAAGTCTTACATACAACACTCACACACAGTAGGAACACCTAAGGTCTCAGAGATAAACTATAAGCTGTAAGAGTAAAAACAACTAAGGAGCTCTTAGCTTAAATATTCTCAGAACCGATCCAGTCTGCTAGACTACATGAATGCTTTCACCGGCATCTAACACCCAGACTGGCAGGGATATAAAGGAAGCTAATTAGAACATAATCAAAAGCAGCCGGCGAGGCTGGACCTAGTCTTAGCAAATAGCTAGGTAAAATTAACTCTCTCATTACCAAACACAAAGTAACATCAACTCAGCTGCGAGAAGTCAGAATGTGCAATCGCGACGATCCTCGTGGCGATGCACCCATGACAGTACCCCCCCTTCTACGAGGGGCCTCCGGACCCTCAGGGTCAGGTCTGCCCGGGTAAGTTGTGTGGAAGGTCCGAACCAATCGATCTGCGTTAACCTCCGACGCAGGGACCCACGTCCTCTCCTCAGGACCATACCCCTTCCAATGAACCAGGTACTGAAGGGATCGGCGACTGAGACGTGAGTCAATGATTTTCGACCCATGAAATTCCACGTTATCATTGACCACCACTGAAGGAGGAGGTAGAGGTGACGGTATGACTGGTGCCACATACTTTTTAAGTAATGACTTGTGAAACACATTATGAATTTTAAACGTAGGAGGGAGGTCCAGACGAAATGCCACAGGATTAATTATGGAACTGATCCTGTATGGCCCGATGAATCTGGGACCCAACCTCCAGGAGGAAACTTTAAGTTTTATATTCCTGGTAGACAACCAAACCAGATCGTTCACCTTCAGATCTAGACCAGAAACTCTCCCCCTATCAGCCATCCGTTTGTAACGGTTCCCCGTAACCTTCAGTCTTAACCGATCTGGAACTATCAGTCTCCCTGGAAGTCCCACAGGGGCGTCCCCCTGAGCCCCCAATACCTCCCCCTCAAGCTCAGAGCATACAGCTGACACTACAACTCCCTCCTGAGGAATAGGAACCGGATCATCCGTCTTCCCGGCCCCTGGGAAAGTACGAGACAAGGCATCAGGAAGCAACTTTATTGAGCAGTCATATGCGCGATGAGGAGGTAACTCTTTACACCCCTCCTCTGAGAACATCTCCCCAAAGTCCTCCAGAAAAGGAGACAAAGTCCTAGGCACAACCGCACCGATGACCGTGCTCATGCAGTTATTCCTGCAAAATTCACCCCACTGGCTTATCTTTCTGGATTGCCAATCAATCACTGGGTTATGTTTAGCCAACCAAGGAAGTCCCAACACAATAGGAGTAGGTAGACCCTCCAACACATAACAAGACAATTGCTCTTTATGTATTGCCCCTACTCGAAGATCTATGTTATGAACAGCTTGTACCAAGCTACCTTGACCGAGAGGTCTAGAATCAATAGAGACTATAGGGACCGGTTTGGCCAATACACTCAGTTGCATACCATGCACCTGGGCAAACCGAGCGTCCACCAGATTAGCCCCGGACCCACTATCAAGAAAAACAGAAATCCTCTCAGTTCTAGTACCAATCACCACCTCCGCAGGCACGAGAAACTGAGAGGGATTTGGGGACGAAATACACACTCCCAGGTTAACTCCTTTGCTCAAAGAGGCCCGGGATGGACACCCCCCAACAAAATGTCCCTCTCTCCCGCAAAAGAAACACCTTCTAGTTATGCGGCGCACCGCCGATTCCCTCCTACAAAAAGATGTCCCTCCCAACTGCATGGGTTCCTCAGAACAGACCAGGGGAACCTCAGTATAAGGGACTTTAGTAGTAGGAGGAGTCATCACGGGAGGCGGAGTTACCTCGCGTCTTCCCCGAATTCGTCTATCAATGCGAATAGCGAGGGCCATAGCAGCCTCCAGTGATGGAGGAGAATCATACTGAGCCAACACATCCTTTAATTTGTCAGACAACCCTTGACAAAACTGGCTCCTAAGAGCTGGGTCATTCCACTGAGTATCTGTTGCCCATCTACGGAACTCAGAAGAATATTCCTCCGCTGGACGATTTCCCTGCCGTATTTTACGTAACTTTGTTTCAGCAAGGGAAACTCGATCCGGATCATCATATACCAGACCCAGGGCAGTAAAAAATCGATCCACTGACTGGAGATCTGGGGAGCCTGGAGGAATAGAGAACGCCCAAGATTGAGGGTCCCCTTGTAAGAGTGAGATAACAATTCCCACCCTCTGCTCTTCACTCCCAGATGACCGAGGCCGCAGCCGAAAGTACAATTTACATGCCTCCCGGAAAGTAAAAAATTTGTCCCGCCCACCAGTGAACCTGTCCGGGAGAGCAACCTTAGGTTCAGATCTGGTTTGCTCCGGGGGGGACAAAACCTTGGACTTAATGTCTGCAAACTCCATGGACAACCCCTGCAACTGCCGGGCCAGCTGGGCTACTGGATCCATGACAGCTGGGGAGAATCTTTAGTAGGGCCGGTGAAAATGTCACGCTGTATAGCAGATATATATATATGTGATGTCAGTAATCTATATCAAAAGGGCAACATACTATATAACATGCGCATAGATATATGATAACATAGAATTACCTGACAGAATGTCCAGTGGGTCAATACGGAATCCGTTATACGCTGTCTCCGGCTAGAGGGTGACCGGGGTCTATGCTGACCCTAAACTGGGGTCCTAACTAATCCCTCTACCTGGAGGTACTGTTAAAGGTACAGAGGTCCAGGCCACTAGCGTAAACCCTGTCTCCTATCAATCCCTGCCAACTGTAATCTAGTCCTAAGAAGGACCCTGATTACCACCAAAGGGAATGAACAGGTAACGGTTAATGAACAGAAAGACATACAAAAAAGACAAGAAATAAAGTAAATAAAGTCTTACATACAACACTCACACACAGTAGGAACACCTAAGGTCTCAGAGATAAACTATAAGCTGTAAGAGTAAAAACAACTAAGGAGCTCTTAGCTTAAATATTCTCAGAACCGATCCAGTCTGCTAGACTACATGAATGCTTTCACCGGCATCTAACACCCAGACTGGCAGGAATATAAAGGAAACTAATTAGAACATAATCAAAAGCAGCCGGGCGAGGCTGGACCTAGTCTTAGCAAATAGCTAGGTAAAATTAACTCTCTCATTACCAAACACAAAGTAACATCAACTCAGCTGCGAGAAGTCAGAATGTGCAATCGCGACGATCCTCGTGGCGATGCACCCATGACATCCAGACCACGAACCATCAGCTCTCCAGAAAAAGAGAAGCGTTGCTAGCAGCTTATCACCGCCAGCAATCAGGAGCTACAAAAACAAGGGAAAAGAAAACAAATCCTCTCCATACCACAGTCCCAGTTTGCTCCTCATATTGTCGAAGTCCTCGTTATCCAAATATTTTTGCATATTCAAGGACATAATCCTGAATGGAGGGAAGAGAAAAGAAGGGGAGATCCATCATTTCTCCTCCGACAGTCAATCCAGAGGGAGGTATCTTGAAAAAAACTCCCAAAATGCATTTAGTGCAGATCCATTATCATGAAGTAGATTATACATAAGGATAAACAGACTCAAGTCTCCGAATGGCGCAATGTTTTCTCATTCTTATCCAGCCAATCCCGTGCATCCCTCGGAGACTCGAAGAAATGGGTAGCTCCCACAGCAGCCACTCGCAGCTTCGCCGGGTACAACATCGAGTAAGGCACCTTTAAGGATCGCAACCGGCGTTTAACATCTTGAAATTGCCGTCGCTTATTTTGAACTTCAATGGAGAAATCCGGATACAAAGAAATTTGTTGCCCATTTATGGTTAGGTCAGTCATGTCTCTGGCCTCTCTCAAAATGGCGTCTCTATCCATATAATGAAGAATTCGGATCAAAACAGTGCGTGGCTGTGCCCCAGGCAGCTGAGGTCTAGTGGGGACCCTATGGGCTCTTTCTATTGCAAACAATGGGGACAGCACATTATTCCCAAACGATTTGCGAATCCAATCCTCAAAATATTCCACAGCTCTATTTCCTTCTGCCTTTTCTGGGACCCCCACTATACGCACATTATTGCGGTGCATCCGATTTTCCAAGTCATCCTGCTTGGCTCTGAGTGCTTCTATTACTTTGCCGTATTGTTCAACTTGTGTTCTGACAGGTCATAATACATCTTCCACCTCACTCTGTCTGTCCTCCAGCTCAGTGGTTCTGTCATTTAGGGATCTAATGTCCTGCCTCACATTCCTCAACTCATCTTTAATGTCTTTCATCTGCAGGGCCAGCGCTGCGTTCCCCTTTGACACAGCATTCAGAACATCAGTGAGGGTGGGAGGATTATCAGCCTGTTCCGCAGTGGCCATGAGCACAGGATCCTGCATATGTTCCCCAGCCTGAGACTTTATGACGTCCCCTGCCCCCTGCATCTCCTGGGAGCCTTCCATCTCCATCTGTCCCGCATCTCTCTCTAATCCAGCTTTTACTTGCTGGCAGTGTGTAGGAGAGCCATTGGTGGGGGATCGCACATATTTCTGCAGCCTGGCTGCTCTCTCCCTCCTCCGCATGCCTGCTCGCTGCCAGCCCACACTGCTGTGCAGCGCCATCTTGAATTCCTCTCTCCTCACCTGCCGTGTCTTCCTCATAATGACGGAGATCTCTGCCTCTGACCTACCGGTCACCGCCTGTCAGCACCACGGGTCCCAGAGGAAGACAGTGAGATTGTCCAGACCCCTCAGGGCTCAGGATAATGAAAGATAACATGATAATTTCACCGGAGCGCCTGGGTCCTGCTTCTTCTCACATTGCCAGCTAGCTCCGCCCCCCCAGAAAAATCTTTAAATGAGAAGGTGTGTCCAAACCTTTGGTCTGTACTGTATGAGTATGGGGCGAGCTCACCTCATGAGCCTGCTTCATACACGGCTACCAACTTGTGCTGTACATGTACATTATATCGTTAAGCAGATCATATGAATACAGAAATGATCGGTAATAGTTCATTCTGTGCACATAGGCTGTTTTTGTTCTCGGCAGCACATATTCTTTTTATGCAGGACAAAGTGCTGCCGAGAACAATGTATTTAAGCAAACCTTGTGTTTTTAATGTTTTTCCAATAGAGTCTTAGACTTATATTGGAAGACATGACAACTTTTGGTTCCCCTAGAAGTATAAAATAACAGGAGGTGTCAAAAAGATCCTCTGCATTGGAGCAAATCAGAGGGGGTAGTCAATCTAAAAGAAGATAAAATGAGATTTGCTTCTAATCTTTTCCATATTGTTTAAGAAAAGCAATACTGTATATACAGAAAGCATTCACATTCTTCATTCCTGAGTAATGCATTTCTTCCAGTAATCAATAGATTATGTGTAACTCCATTATCATCAGCTAAACATAGCAATTTTTGCTTCTGCTTGCAGAATTTGCTGCGATATAAAGCTGTGGAGGTGCTGATTACATGCGGTAATCTGAAGAATCATCACACTCAGGCCGGAGTCACACTGGCGACAAAATCGGACGACTGCAATGCGATGAAAAATCGCATTGCAGTCGGACCTATGTTAATCTATGGAGCAGCTCCCAGTATCAGATTTTTTGTGGTCCGTTTTAAACGTCCGTGTACAATCGCAGCATGCTGCGATTGTCACCGATTGTCGGTCGACTATCGCCAATGCAAGTCTATGGGAGCGATGAAAAATCGGATTACAAACGGACCACACTGTGTGACTTGCGATGAAATCGCATCGGTGTCCTTTAGAAAAGCCGGCAATTCATCCCCGGCTATACTGTAAAATCACACTGACAGCTTTAATAAAGACTAGAAAGAATAGATATATACACATAGAACACATATATATATATATATATACATGTCATTGTGACATGTATATATACATATATTTATAGTTCCTAGACTTCTACATACTGTTATAGCCGCTAATTCAATTGCCGGGTTTTGTGAAATCACAGAAGCCGACATGAAATGATACATTGTTTCCACACAGTTAACCATGTCATTTCCTGTATTTTGATATTTGTTTAGAACTTACAATTACATGAGTGTATTTGTGCAAAATTTCAGACATGTAGGGGTTAATTAAAGGTGTAATTTCGTTGAAAAAAAATGCGTGGGCTCCCGCTGTATTTTCTCCACCAGACAGACAAAGCAAGCGAGTGGGGGCAGATAATAATAGCCTAGGGAGGGTACATTTTTTGTGCCCCCACTGGCTACTAACATCTGCCCCCAGACACCCCAGAAAGGGCAAATCTATAATTAGATTCGCCCTTTCTGGCACTTTGCCCGTCTATTCCCATTGCCCTGTAGCGGTGGCGAATGGGTTAATAATCTCACCTTACTGTCACCTTGCTATTGAAAGGTGACCTTAAGGTAGGTTAATAATTGAGAGCTGTCAATTAGACAACTATCAATTATTAATCCTATTGAAGTAAATAAAAAAAAACACACACACTTTAAGAATAAATAATTTTAATGAAATAAAAACACATTTTTTTTACCATATTTTATTTTACACTTAATCCGTGCGAAGCCATTGATCTCCTAAAATAAAGAAAAAAAAATAAAACAACATTATTCTTACCTATTCCGCCGATCTGTCACGTCCCACGCTGTAATCCTTCACAAAGGGTTAACTAGCTTTGAGCCAAGCAGTGCAAGTAATCCTGCATGCTCAGCTCAAAGCTCCTGAATGAATAAGTTCCTCTCCTGGCGACAGGAGAGGATGTGTTTCATGAATGAAGCTTAATTGATTGTGTCCACTTTCCCTTTAGGTCAGGTCACTACAGTTAAATTGCCAATAAATCAATTAAGCTCCATTCATGAATCTATTCCTCTACTTTCGCTGGGAGAGGAACTTATTCATTCAGGGGAATACAGGTCTGAGACAGCATTATTAGCTCTCTGCGACCTGTAACCTGTTAACCCTTTCTGATGGATTACACCGTGGGACCTGACTGTACATCGGATTGGTAAGAATAATTTTGCTTTTTTATTTTCTTTTTATTACAGGAAATGGTTTTAGCAGGAAAATAAAATATGGTCAAAAACTGTGTGATTATTTAATTAAACTTATTTTTTATTAAACTGTGTGTGTTTGATTTTCTTTCATACAATAGGATTAATAATTGATAGTTGTCTAATTGACAGCTATCAATTATTAACCTGCCTTAAGGTCACCTTTCAATACTAAGGTGACATTAAGGTGAGATTAACCCATTCGCCACCGCTACAGGGCAATGGGAATAGACGGGCAAAGTGCCAGAAAGGGCGAATCTAATTATAGATTTGCCCTTTCTGGGGTGTCTGGGGGCAGATGTTAGTAGCCAGGGGGGCACAAAAAAAATGTACCCTCCCTAGGCTATTATTATCTGCCCCCACTCGCTTGCTTTGTCTGTCTGGTGGAGAAAATACAGCGGGAGCCCACGCATTTTTTTTCAACGAATTTACACCTTTAATTAACCCCTACATGTCTGAAATTTAGCACACATATACTCATGTAATTGTATGTTTCAAACATATATAAAAATACATGAAATTACATGGTTAAATGTGTGGAAACAATGTATCATTTCATGTCGGCTTCTGTGATTTCACTGAAGCCGGCAATTGAATTAGCGGCTATAACAGTATGTAGAAGTGTAAGAACTATAAATATATGTATATATATATGTCACAATGACATATATATATATATATATATATATATGTGCTCTATGTGTATATATCTATTCTTTCTTTTGGCATTTAAATACTATTCTTTTGGATCCATTATATGTCAGTTTTGCAAGCCTGCGAGAAAATCTCGCAAGTCGGATGAAAATCGGATGTTACAAGGTACACACACATGCGATTAAATCGCATCTTTGAAGGAAAATCGGATGCCAGAAGGATGTGTGATGTTTTTATTTTGATCCGACAATCGACTGTCTAAAACGGACCGATTTTTTGTGGTTGTGTGTGACTCCAGCCTCACATGAATAACAACGATACCTTGAAAAGCTGCTCTTCATTCATCGATGATTCCTAGAGTGAAGATCAGTCATTGCTTCTTTTTTGAGTATTGGGAGTGTTTTTAAGAGTTTAAAGTTTTTTTTATGGAACTTTGGTATTGAAGACACATCTTTGGAGGTGAAAACAAGTTACTGTATCTATCCACAGGATAAGTGATAACTTAATGATCGGTGTGGGTACTGCTGGGACCCTCACTGATTATCAAAATGGGGACTTTTAATTCTTGATAGAATGGGGCTGACAAGCGCTGCACTCAGCTTTTTCCAACTCCTCCTTGGCGAATGAATGGAGCGGCAGTCAGACATCAGACCAGTTGCTCCATTCTAACAAGGATAAAAGTCGGTGAGGAAAGTTCCCTGTTCTGCCGATTGGTGCAGATCTCGGTAGTCAAACACCCACAAATCAATAGGTTTTCACCAATACTTGTTGATAGGTGATCACTTTTTTTCACTAGAGAATCCTTTTAAGTTAAGCCATCATGATCAGATTGATGGGGGCCCGACGATAATTTCAGCATGTCGATCCTCTTACTATGCTTACTATGTAGAACATACAATGGGTAAGAAAGTATTCAGACTCCTTTACATTTTTCACTCTTTGTTTCATTGCAGCCATTTGGTAAATTAAAAAAAGTTCATTTTTTTCTCATCAATGTACACTGCACCCCATCTTGACTGAAAAAAAGAGAAATGTAGAAATTTTTGCAAATTTATTAAAAAAGAAAACTGAAATATCACATGGTCATAAGTATTCAGACCCTTTGATCAGACACTCATATTTATGACACATGCTGTCCATTTCCTTGTGATCCTCCTTGAGATGGTTCTACTCTTTCATTGGAGTCCAGCTGTGTTTAATTAAACTAATAGGACTTGATTTGTAAAGGCACACACCTGTCTATATAAGACCTCACAGCTCACAGTGCATGTCAGACCAAATGAGAATCATGAGGTCAAAGGAACTGGCCAAGGAGCTCAGTGACAGAATTGTGGCAAGGCACAGATCTGGCCAAGGTTAGGGTATGGTTCCACGTTCCGGAACCACAGCGCTTTGGACGGAGCGGAAAATCCGCTCCGCCCAAAGCCCCGCCCCCTTCTGAACGCGCGGTAAATCCGGATGTGCTCATTGAACACATCCGGAATCACCGCAGCGTACATAGGCCTGTGTTATATCCCTGGGAATATAAGTTCATGATGACCTTTGACACTCTCAGTGCTGGAATGAATATATCCATGGATTTATGTCCTTGTACATCAATTAAGGATTCTGCTTCTCTGACCTGGGGGCATCAAAACACAATACCAGACCCCAATCAGACGGCAATAAAACTTGCACACTCCTTATCTATGAACTGTTCCAATATTTATGTTCATCCCTCTCCCATAATGACAGTTCTGCTTCGCATCACTTGTCTTACCTATTGTATTATTTCTGTGCTGTATTGTGTATAAATATGTGATTCTTCAGTTTTTGTTTTAGTCTTTGCCTGATGAAGAGACCTGAGTAGTCTCGAAAGCTTGCAATTTGTTACCATCTTTTCAGTTAGTGTCACGCTGTCTAATGATATGTATACAATGTCAGTAAACTATTAATACAGGAACAACACTCTATACAACAACTAGTATAGCAACATCAGCATGTAAGTATAGAATAGATTTACCTGACACGATATCTGCTGAACCCAGGGTTAATCTTGAGGACTTGATGAGCTGAAACAGGAAAGAGGTGGACCGGGATCTAACCTGACCCTAAACTGGGGTCCTAACTAATCCCTCACCTTGGAGGTACTGATAATGGTTTAGAGGTCCAAGTCACCAACCTAACCCTGTCTCCTATCAGACCCTGAACCCTGTAATCAGTCCTAAGAAGGATCCTGACTACCACCAAAGGGATATGGGCTGATCTTAGCTAAATACACAGATTAGACATATAAGACAGACAGGATAACACTCGCTTGCATACACACTCAAACACCAAAGGAACATAAATGGTCTGGGAAATAAACTCTAACCAAGTTGAGCTTAGAACAACTAAGGAGCTCACAACTAAAGTCTATACAGATTCATTCCTATCTGTGGTCTGCATGAAGGTTTCACTGGCAACTCCCCAAGCAGACAACCAGGAATTTAAAGGAAACCAATCAACAAATAATCAATTGCAGCCGGGAGAAACTGCACCCAGTCCCAGCACCGAGCACAGACAGAATTAACTCCCTAGCTGCCAAACACAAAGAAACAGCAGCTCAGCTGTGAGAAGTCAAAATGTGCAACCGCGACGATCTTCGTGGCAATGCACACATGACAGTACCCCCCCTTCTACGAGGGGCCTCCGGACCCTCAGGGCCAGGCCTGCCCGGGTGAGTTCTGTGGAAGGTCCGAACCAAACGATCTGCGTTAACATCAGACGCAGGGACCCACGTCCTCTCCTCTGGACCATACCCCTTCCAATGCACCAAGTACTGAAGGGACCGGCGATTCAGACGTGAGTCAATGATCTTTGATACTTGAAATTCCAAGTTACCATTGACCAACACAGGAGGAGGAGGTAGAGGTGACGGTATGACTGGTGCCACATACCTTTTAAGTAATGACTTGTGGAACACATTATGAATTTTAAACGTAGGAGGGAGGTCCAGACGAAATGCCACAGGATTAATTATGGAACTGATCCTGTACGGCCCGATGAATCTGGGACCCAGTTTCCAGGAGGGCACTTTAAGTTTTATATTCCTGGTAGACAACCATACCAGATCGTTCACATTCAGATCTGGACCAGAAACTCTCCTCCTATCAGCCATACGTTTGTAACGGTTCCCCATCGCACTCAGATTATTCAATACACCTCTCCACACAGAAGCAAGTGACGACGAGAAACGCTCCTCCTCAGTAACCCCAGAAGGGCCCCCCCCATTGAAAGTACAAAACTGAGGATGAAAACCATATGCCCCAAAAAACGGGGACTTACCAGTGGACTCGCTCCGCCTGTTGTTAAGAGCGAACTCTGCCAGAGGCAAGAAAGAAGACCAGTCCTCTTGGTTCTCTGAGACAAAACACCGGAGATATGTCTCTAAGCTCTGATTCAGACGCTCTGTCTGACCATTGGTCTGCGGATGAAAAGCCGAGGAAAATGACAATTGCATCCCCCGACGTAAACAAAATGCCCTCCAAAATTTGGACACAAACTGAGACCCCCTATCTGACACCACATCAGAAGGCAACCCATGAAGTCTAACGATCTCCCTAATGAACACCTGCGCCAGAGTTTTAGCATTAGGGAGTGCAGGAAGAGCAACGAAATGTGCCATCTTACTGAACCTGTCAACAACCACCAGTATGACAGTATTCCCTGACGACGGAGGAAGGTCCGTAATGAAGTCCATAGATAAATGAGTCCATGGACGCTCCGGAAGTTTCAAGGGTAAAAGGGTCCCAGACGGACGGGTATGAGGGGTTTTAGAGCAAGCACACACCCCACAAGACGCGACAAAAGTTATATCATCTTTATTAGCATTAGGCCACCAAAACGGCGAGAAAGGAGATCTAAAGTAGCCTTACTCCCTGGATGTCCTGCTATAGCAGAATTATGATGTGCCTCAATAACCTTTTGTCTCAACAGATTTGGGACAAACAGTCTCCCTGGAGGTCCTGCAGGGGCGTCCCCCTGAGCCTCTAACACCTCCTCCTCAAGCTCAGAAAATACAGCCGACACTACCACCCCCTCCTGAAGGATAGGACTCGGGTCATCCGTTTTCCCGGCCCCTGGGAAACTGCGAGACAAGGCATCAGCCTTTACATTCTTAGACCCGGGCGATAAGTGACGACAAAATTAAACCTGGTAAAAAACAATGACCATCGAGCTTGTCTGGAATTCAGACGCTTAGCGGATTCCAAATACAACAGGTTCTTGTGATCAGTAATAATGGTAACCGGGTGGACTGCCCCCTCCAAAAAGTGACGCCATTCTTCAAAAGCCAATTTAATGGCCAAAAGTTCCCTATTGCCGATATCATAATTCCTTTCGGCGGACGACAATTTCTTAGAAAAGAAAGCGCACGGATGCCATTTACCAGGGGACGGACCCTGGGACAATATAGCACCCACCCCTACGTCAGACGCATCCACCTCCACAATGAACGGCTGAGATGCATCTGGTTGGATGAGAACGGGTGCCGAAGCAAAACATTTCTTCAAAGAGGAAAAGGCTTGGCAAGCTTTGTCCGACCATTTAGAAAAATCCGTCCCTTTTCTTGTCATGTCAGTGAGAGGTTTGACGACAGATGAGAAATTACAAATAAATTTCCGGTAGTAGTTAGCAAACCCCAAAAAACGCTGCAGAGCCTTAAGATCCCCTGGCTGATCCCATTCAAGCACTGCTCTCACCTTTTCAGGGTCCATACGGAAACCGGAGGCTGACACCAAAAAACCCAAAAACTGAAGTTCCTGTACGGCAAATACACACTTCTCCAGTTTGGCGTATAATTTATTGTCTCGCAAGATCTGCAACACCTGTCTCACATGCTCCTAATGAGACACAAGATCTGGCGAGTAAATTAAAATGTCGTCCAAATATACAACCACAAACAGCCCCACAAGGTGACGAAAAATGTCATTAACAAAATGTTGGAATACTGCTGGTGCAGTAGTCAGACCAAAAGGCATGACTAGGTTCTCATAATGTCCCTCCAGCGTGTTAAACGCCGTTTTCCACTCATCCCCCTCTTTTATCCTAATCAGATTATACGCCCCCCTGAGATCCAATTTAGAAAACCATTTGGCGCCAACAATTTGATTGAAGAGATCAGGAATAAGAGGGAGTGGATACGGATCTCGAACAGTAATCCGATTAAGTTCGCGGAAATCCAAGCAAGGGCGTAGGCCTCCATCTTTCTTCTTCACAAAGAAGAACCCCGCGGCTACTGGGGAAGATGAAGGTCTAATATGCCCTTTGGCCAGACTTTCAGAAATATAATCTTTCATAGCCTGCCTCTCAGGACCAGAAAGATTATACAACCTAGCTTTAGGCAACTTAGCATCAGGAAGGAGATTAATAGAGCAGTCATACACGCGATGAGGAGGCAACTCCTGACACCCCTCCTCAGAGAAAACATCCCCAAAATCCTCCAAAAAAGGAGGCAATGTGTAGCGCCCGCGTCCCTGCCTGCTGCCAGACAGGGACGTCGCTCTCCTACCTCGCGCTCAGGTCCTCAGTGCTCCCAGCCTCCTCTGCGCCTCTGGCATCCTCGGCGTCCTCCTTCCGTCCTGCTGGTCCCGCGCGCTCCTTCCCTGCTGCTGGCCTTAGGGCGCGCGCCGCACCCTCCCCCGCTCTTAAAGGAGCCGCGCGCATTTTCCAAATCAGTCTCCAGCCAATGCGGTGGAACTCCACCCTATATTAAGGGCTTCCTCCTTAAGGGAGGTGCCGAGCAATGTTGTTTCTGTGCAGTCTAACTCTGCTTCAGCCATCAGCTCCTGTTTCCAGTTGCCTGCCTGTTACCTGTCTGTTTGCCTGTCGGCCATCTGACTGCAGCTCTATCCAGAGGTGTCGGACATCTTCAGCAGAGATCCCGGCATGTTGCCTGCTCACCTGGGAGCGATCATCTGCCATCCGACTGCAGCTCTATCCAGAGGTTCGGACATCATCTGCGGAGATCCCCGGCTATTGCAGAGACTCTTGCCTGCTCACCTGGGAGCGATCATCTGCCATCCGACTGCAGTTCTATCTAGAGGTTCGGACATCATCAGCAGAGATCCCCGTCTATTCCAGAGACTCTTGCCTGCTCACCTGGGAGCGATCATCTGCCATCCGACTGCAGCCTACCAGGAGGCTCCACCAGCTCAGGTCGTATATGCCTGTTTGTCTAGAGACTTACTTGGGCACTTACCGTGACAAACCTACCTGTCCAGAGACTGTCCTGGTCACTTGCCGTGACAACCTGCCTGTCCAGAGACTACCCTGGTCACTTGCCGTGACAACCCTGCCTGCCCAGAGACTACCCTGGTCACTTGCCGTGACAAATCTGCCTGCTCAGAGACTGCCCTGGTCACTTGCCGTGACAACCTGCCTGTCCAGAGACTGCCCTGGTCACTTGCCGTGACAAACCTACCTGTCCAGAGACTGCCCTGGTCACTTGCCGTGACAACCTGCCTGCCCAGAGACTGTCCTGGTCACTTGCGTGACAAACCTGCCTGCCAGAGACTGCCCTGGTTACTTGCCGTGACAACCTGCCTGTCCAGAGACTGCCCTGGTCACTTGCCGTGACAACCTGCCTGTCCAGAGACTGCCTGGTCACTTGCCGTGAACCTGCCTGTCCAGAGACTGCCCTGGTCACTTGCCATGACAACCTGCCTGTTCAGAGACTGCCCTGGTCACTTGCCGTGACAACCTGCCTGCCCAGAGACTGTCCTGGTCACTTGCCGTGACAAACCTGCCTGCCCAGAGACTGCCCTGGTTACTTGCCGTGACAACCTGCCTGTCCTGAGACTGCCCTGGTCACTTGCCGTGACAACCTGCCTGTCCAGAGACTGCCCAGGTCACTTGCCGTGACAACCTGCCTGTCCAGAGACTGCCCAGGTCACTTGCCGTGACAACCTGCCTGTCCAGAGACTTCCTTGGTCACTTGCTGTGACAACCTGCCTGTCCAGAGACTGCCTGGCTAATTGCCGTGATTCCCTGTCCTATTCCCGGATGCCACCCGCTCTCTTACAAGTAAATTGTCTTGTATAATAAAGCTTAGTGGTTCCACCAACCAGACCCGTTTCCGTCAGTGGTTCCACCTACCAGACCCGTTACAGTTTGCTCGGGCCATGGAACCCGGTGGCACCCAAACCCCTTCACTTCCGGAACTGTGTCATGAGCTGTCTCGCCAGAGGTCTCAACAGGAGGCTATCCTGGGTCACCTGCGGAACGTCAATTCCCGCTTGGACACTCTGAATCCATCACCAGCAACCACCGCTGAGCCATGACTCATAATCCGGCAGTCCCGCTGACTCACAATTCCGTGGTTTCCATTCCGGTCCCCGACTTTCAGCTCCTCCTAGGTATGGAGGCGACCCTGTTATGGCTCGGGGTTTCATTAACCAGTGCACCCTGCATTTCGAACTCCTGGCACACCAGTTTAATTCTGACCGGGCCAAAATTGCCTTCATCATGTCCCATCTCACCGGAGAGGCTCTGGCCTGGCTTAATCCTCTCTGGGAGAGAGAAGATCCTCTGGTGTCAGACCTGCCTGCTTTTCTCTCGGCCTTCCGGAGGGTATTCGACGAACCTGGACGGAAGACCTCCTCTGCATCATCTCTGTTGCGTCTCCGTCAGGGAAGTCTCACCGTTGGTCAATATGCCATACGGTTCCGTACTCTAGCCTCAGAACTGGCTTGGGACAATGAAGCTCTAATTTCGGTCTTCTGGGAGGGTCTGTCCGGCCGTATTAAAGACGAACTTGCCGGTCGGGACATTCCAACCTCGCTTGATGATTTAATAAATCTTGCCAATCGTATTGATCTACGGTTCCAGGAACGAGCCAAAGAGGTCACCCGTGAAAAAAAGTTTCCTCATTTAACCTCTTCCGTTTCTCCCCAGGTGCACACTGCTGAGCCTATGCAGGTCGACCAGACCAAGATGGTCAAAGCCCGTCAGGACTCACGCCGTGCCGAGAAAAGTTGCTTCTACTGCGGCAGTAAGGAGCACTGGATCCGAACCTGTCCGGAGAAGTCGGGAAACGCCTGTGTCTAGGTTCGCTCGGAGAGGTCAATCTAGACAAAAATAAATCCTCTTCATCTCTGCTGCTCTCGGTCTCAATTCTTCTCGGTAAGAACCGTTACTTCGAGATGGCCCAACTTGATTCTGGAGCAGCTGGGAATCTCGTGTCACAGGCTCTAGTAGAGAAGTATCGCATTCCCACCAAAACCTCTTGTTGAACCAGTATCTGTTGCTGCTGTGGATGGGGGTCTCCTACCTCGTCCCATCCGACTTATCACCGAAGCCATAACCCTGCAGGTGGGAATGTTGCATTCTGAGAGCATCTCGTTTCATGTTTTACCTGGACTCTCTCATGCTTTCTTACTAGGTCTGCCTTGGCTCCAAAAGCATGCACCTGTGCTTGACTGGCAGAATGGAGAGATTCTTCGCTGGGGACAGGACTGTCAAAAACGTGTCTGGTGCCTGTTCATCCCGTCTGTCCTTCTCCTACTCCTGCTAATCTACCAGGACTCCCGATTCCATATTGGTCATTTGCTGATGTCTTCAATAAAAAGGAAGCAGAGACATTACCCCCGCATAGACCATATGATTGCCCGATCGACCTGCTACCCGGTACCACGCCTCCCCGTGGGCGTATTTACCCGTTGTCCGCTGCTGAGACCAGGTCGATGTCCGAATATATCGAGGAGAACTTAGCAAAAGGATTCATCCGGAAATCTACCTCCCCAGCGGGAGCAGGTTTCTTCTTCGTAAAAAAGAAGGACGGATCTCTCCGTCCCTGTATTGACTACAGAGGCCTAAATTTGATCACGGTGAAGAATAAGTACCCTCTTCCGCTCATTCCAGAATTGTTTGATCGTCTTAGAGGGGCTAGAGTCTTCACCAAACTAGATCTTCGTGGAGCATACAACCTGGTTCGTATCCGTCGAGGAGATGAATGGAAGACGGCATTCAACACCCGGGACGGCCACTACGAGTACTTGGTGATGCCCTTTGGTCTCTGTAATGCTCCAGCAGTCTTTCAGGAGTTGGTCAATGACATCTTCCGGGACCTCCTCTACTCCTGCGTTGTGGTGTACCTTGACGACATCTTGGTCTTCTCTCCGGATCTTCAGTCTCACCGGAGGGATGTTCGTCAGGTTCTGCTCAGGCTCAGGCAGAATCACCTCTTCGCCAAATATGAGAAGTGCCTCTTTGAGCAGACATCGCTTCCGTTTCTGGGCTACATCATTTCTCAGACAGGCCTACGAATGGATCCGGAGAAATTGTCTGCCATCGAGAAGTGGCCCCGACCGGAGGGGTTGAAGGCCATTCAGCGGTTCCTGGGATTTGCCAACTATTACCGTCTCTTCATACCGCACTTCTCTTCAAGGACTGCTCCAATCTCCGCGCTCACCCGCAAGGATGCTAACCCCAAACAGTGGACGCCCGAAGCAGAGGAGGCCTTCCTTTCTCTAAAACAGGCCTTCTCTTCCGCTCCAGTGCTGCATCGCCCGGATGGCAACAAGCAATTCTTCCTGGAGGTGGACGCTTCCTCTGCTGGAGCCGGAGCGGTACTTACCCAAAAAGCTTCATCCGGGAGGATGGTATCCTGCGGTTTCTTCTCCAAACTCTTCTCCTCCTCCAAGCGCAATTACTCCATAGGAGACCGAGAGTTATTGGCCATCAAGTTGGCATTGGAGGAGTGGCGTTACCTACTCGAAGGGGCTCTTCATCCGGTAATCATTTACACGGACCACAAGAATCTGGCATACCTCCAGCATGCCCAGAGACTTAACCCTCGCCAAGCCCGGTGGTCCTTGTTTTTTGCCCGCTTCGATTTTCTTTTGCATTTTCGCCCTGCTGACAAAAACATCAAGGCGGATGCCTTGTCTCGGTCTTTCCTGGTGTCGGATCTCGAGGAGGAACCTAAGCATATCATCGATCCCGCCAGAGTGATGCAGGTGGCTCCCGTGAGTTTAAATCGTCTCCCTCCTGGTAAGACGTTCGTATCAGAAACTGATCGGAAGAGAATCCTACATTGGGGTCATTCATCTAAACTCGCTGGCCACGCTGGTCAAAAAAAGACCCTCCAACTCATTACCCGGCATTATTGGTGGCCTACCTACCAAAGACGTAACACAAAGACGTAATAGACTTTGTTTCTGCCTGTGTTTCCTGTGCCCGCAACAAAGTTCCGAGACACCTGCCTACCGGCCGTCTTCTTCCGCTTCCTGTACCCGCTGCCCCCTGGCAGCATATTGCCATGGACTTCATTACTGATCTTCCCGTCTCTGCTGGTTGTACAGTCATTTGGGTGGTCACTGACCGCTTTTCCAAGATGGCTCACTTCATTCCTCTGCCAGGTCTTCCGTCTGCACCCGAGTTGGCTAAAGACTTTATCCGCCACATCTTCCGTCTTCATGGTCTGCCTCGTCACATTGTGTCGGATCGTGGGGTTCAGTTCACCTCACGTTTCTGGAGAGCCACTTGTAAGTTGCTAGACGTCACCCTGGATTTTCCTCCGCTTACCACCCACAGTCCAATGGACAAGTTGAACGAATAAATCAGAATTTGACCAGTTATCTTCGACACTTCGTTAATGCCCACCATTCTGACTGGGTGGAGCTCCTGCCTTGGGCCGAATTCTCCTACAATAATCATGAGAGCGAATCTTCCACCAAGTCTCCGTTTTTTGTAGTCTTCGGTCAGCACCCTCGGATCCCTGTCCCTGTTTCCATCTCTGTGGACAATCCAGCTGCGGAATCTCTGGTTAGAGAATTCTCCTCCATCTGGGAGAGTACCCGGTCCGCACTCATTCAGTCATCCGAGCGCATGAAAAGACATGCTGACAAAAACGTCTGGATCCTCCTCAATTCCGTCCTGGGGACAAAGTCTGGCTTTCGTCCAAATATGTTCGACTCAAAATTCCGTCCTACAAGTTAGGTCCTCGGTTCATCGGTCCTTTTGAGATCATCAGTCAGATCAACCCGGTGTCCTATAAATTGAAACTCCCGGCCAATTTGCGAATTCCTAATTCTTTTCATGTATCTCTCCTCAAACCTGTGGTTCTTAACTCTTTTTTTAAGTCTACAGGTACACCTCCTGCTCCAGTGTCTGCTGATGATGAATTTGAGGTAGAGAACATTCTGGCCACAAAAAGGGTAGGAAAAAAGACTTATTTTTTGGTGGATTGGAAGGGGTTTGGTCCTGAGGAGAGAACCTGGGAACCTCGGGAGAACATCCATGCCCCTCTCATCCTAGCTAAATTTTTTTCTGGCCTAAAAGGGGGGGGCCTAGAGGGGGGGGTACTGTAGCGCCCGCGTCCCTGCCTGCTGCCAGACAGGGACGTCGCTCTCCTCACCTGCGCTCAGCGTCCTCAGTGCTCCCAGCCTCCTCTGCGCCTCTGGCATCCTCGGCGTCCTCCTTCCGCCTGCTGGTCCCGCGCGCTCCTTCCCTGCTGCTGGCCTTAGGGCGCGCGCCCGCACCCTCCCCCGCTCTTAAAGGAGCCGCGCGCATTTTCCAAATCAGTCTCCAGCCAATGCTGGTGGACTCCACCCTATATTAAGGGCTTCCTCCTTAATGGAGGTGCCCGAGCAATGTTGTTTCTGTGCAGTCTAACTCTGCTTCAGCCATCAGCTCCTGTTTCCAGTTGCCTGCCTGTTACCTGTCTGTTTGCCTGTCGGCCATCTGACTGCAGCTCTATCCAGAGGTTCGGACATCTTCAGCAGAGATCCCCGGCTGTTGCCTGCTCACCTGGGAGCGATCATCTGCCATCCGACTGCAGCTCTATCCAGAGGTTCGGACATCATCTGCGGAGATCCCCGGCTATTGCAGAGACTCTTGCCTGCTCACCTGGGAGCGATCATCTGCCATCCGACTGCAGTTCTATCTAGAGGTTCGGACATCATCAGCAGAGATCCCCGGCTATTCCAGAGACTCTTGCCTGCTCACCTGGGAGCGATCATCTGCCATCCGACTGCAGCCTACCAGGAGGCTCCACCAGCTCAGGTCGTATATGCCTGTTTGTCTAGAGACTGTCCTTGGTCACTTACCGTGACAAACCTACCTGTCCAGAGAGGCTTGTCCTGGTCCACTTGCCGTGACAACCTGCCTGTGTTCAGGATGAACTGCCCTGGTCACTTGCCGTGACAACCTGCCTGCCCGAGGGACATGTGCACTGGTCACTTGCCGTGACAACCTGCCTGCCCAGAGACTGCCCTGGTACTTGCCGTGACAAACCTGCCTGTCCTGAGACTGCCCTGGTCGACTTGCCAGTGACACAACCTGCCTGTCCAGAGACTGCCCAGGTCACTTGCCGTGACAACCTGCCTGTCCAGAGACTGCCCATGGTCACTTGCCGTGACAACCTGCCTGTCCAGAGACTTCCTTGGTCACTTGTGTGACAACCTGCCTGTCCAGAGACTGCCTGGCTAATTGCCGTGATTCCCTGTCCTATTCCCGGATGCCACCCGCTCTCTTACAAGTAAATTGTCTTGTATAATAAAGCTTAGTGGTTCCACCAACCAGACCCGTTTCCGTCAGTGGTTCCACCTACCAGACCCCCGTTTACACAATGTACATAGGCACCGACACCGGACACTGATGACTGTGTTCATGCAGTTGCTTTTGCAAAACTCACCCCTTGGCTTATTTCTCTGGACTGCCAATTAATCACAGGGTTATGTTTAACCAACCAAGGAAGTCCCAACACAATGGGAGTAGGTAGACCCTCCAACACATAACAAGATAATTGTTCCCTATGTATTGCCCCTACCCGAAGGTCAATGTTATGAACCTCATGAACAAAGCTACCTTGGCCGAGAGGCCTGGCGTCAATGGAGAATATAGGGATCGGTTTGACCAATACACTCAGATGCATACCTTGAGCCTGAGCAAACTGAGCGTCAACCAGATTAGCCCCGGAACCACTATCAAGAAGAACAGACAATCTCTCCACTCTCGTACCAACTACCACCTCCACTGGTACAAGGAACTGAGAAGAACTGGCGGATGAAATACATACTCCCAGGTTGTCGTCCACCACACAACCTGGGATTAACAGTTTTCCGGCGATTTTTGGCTCAACAAGGCACGGGATGGACATTCTCCAACAAAATGTCCCTCTTTCCCGCAGAAAAAACATCTTCTAGACCTGCGGCGTACTGCCAATCCCCTCCTACGAAATGATGTCCCTCCCAACTGCATAGGCTCATCCGAACAGACAAGGGGAACCTCAACATAAGGGACTTTAGTGGTAGGTGGAGAAACAACAGGGAGTGGGGTTACCTCACCCCTCTCCCGAAGCCGTCTATCAGTACGGATAGCTAAGGCCAAAGCAGCCTCCAGAGAAGGAGGAGACTCATACTGAGCCAAAACGTCTTTTAATTTATCAGAAAGCCCATGACAAAACTGGCTCCTAAGAGCTGGGTCATTCCACTGAGTATCTGTGGCCCATCTACGAAACTCAGAAGCAAATTCCTCTGCCGGACGATCTCCCTGCTGTATCTTACGTAATTTTGTCTCAGCAAGAGAGACCCGATCTGGGTCATCATATACCAATCCCAGGGCAGTAAAAAATTGATCTACAGACAGTAGAGCCGGGGATCCCGGAGGAAGGGAAAATGCCCAGGATTGAGGGTCCCCTTGCAGAAGTGAGATAACAATTCCCACTCTCTGCTCCTCACTCCCTGATGATCGAGGCCGAAGCCGAAAATACAATTTACATGCCTCCCGGAAGGTGAAAAATTTGTCTCGCCCACCAGTGAACCTGTCCGGGAGAGCAACCTTAGGTTCAACTCTGGTTTGCTCCAGGGGAGACAAAACTTTGGACTTAATGTCCGTCAGCTCCATGGATAATCCCTGCAACTGCAGAGCCAGCTGGGCTACTGGATCCATGGTAACTGGAGATAATTTTTATGGCCAGTGAAAATGTCACGCTGTCTAATGATATGTATACAATGTCAGTAAACTATTAATACAGGAACAACACTCTATACAACAACTAGTATAGCAACATCAGCATGTAAGTATAGAATAGATTTACCTGACACGATATCTGCTGAACCAGGGTTAATCTTGAGGACTTGATGAGCTGAAACAGGAAAGAGGTGGACCGGGATCTAACCTGACCCTAAACTGGGGTCCTAACTAATCCCTCACCTTGGAGGTACTGATAATGGTTTAGAGGTCCAAGTCACCAACCTAACCCTGTCTCCTATCAGACCCTGAACCCTGTAATCAGTCCTAAGAAGGATCCTGACTACCACCAAAGGGATATGGGCTGATCTTAGCTAAATACACAGATTAGACATATAAGACAGACAGGATAACACTCGCTTGCATACACACTCAAACACCAAAGGAACATAAATGGTCTGGGAAATAAACTCTAACCAAGTTGAGCTTAGAACAACTAAGGAGCTCACAACTAAATCTATACAGATTCATTCCTATCTGTGGTCTGCATGAAGGTTTCACTGGCAACTCCCCAAGCAGACAACCAGGAATTTAAAGGAAACCAATCAACAAATAATCAATTGCAGCCAGGAGAAACTGCACCCAGTCCCAGAACCGAGCACAGACAGAATTAACTCCCTAGCTGCCAAACACAAAGAAACAGCAGCTCAGCTGTGAGAAGTCAAAATGTGCAACCGCGACGATCTTCGTGGCAATGCACACATGACAGTTAGCCATTAAAAGGTATCAACCACTGAGGACTCTCAAGTCTAAATATTTTTCTATCTACTGGCTAACACGGTACGAAGATACACATCTTTCCTATATATTCATATAGTCATTTATACTTTATTAATTGAGTATACATATTACTTACCTCGGTTATAATAACTTATATTACGTAGAATAAACATAAATTAAGCTAGGGTAATTTTATTAACATGCTAGCATTGCCTGATGAACAAGAAACTAATTGGACTATTATATCCAACTCTTTAAAGTCTCTCCATATATTGTGATAGCTTTTCTGTTTGTGTTGATTTTTTTTCTTGCCAATGTCCTTAATAAAATTTGTATCTATGGTTGTGCGCACGTCTATTTTCCTTACAACCCTTTACTTCCTTATGTTGACAGTTAGTATAACGCTTGTGTAGCACCCTTTGGTACTATTTGCTGTGACCACTTCTTTTACTTCACTGCAACTACATTTTTCCTATAACATGATGTGCACAAATCCATGGATTTCACACCCTAGAACAAAATAAGCAAATGGTGTCATGAGTGACCTCATTGCTGAGTACATATAGCATTAAATGGATACCTGTCAGCTGAATTTGCTATGGAATATGAGGGCAGCATAATAAAGAAACAGAAACCCTGATTCCTGTGATGTGTAACTTACTGAGTTGCTTAGTGTCATTTTGATAAATCTTATTTTTTTCTGCTGCAGATCTATCAGTTCTCTGAATGCTGAGCTCTGTATAACCCCTCCCACACCAGTGATTGGCAGCTTTCTGTGTACACTGTGCAGAAGGCTGCCAATCCGTGATGGAGGCGGGGTTATACAGAGCATCTGGACTAGAAGGCATGAGACAACTAGTCCACAATTAATAATTTCCTGTTAATAAAACGCTGATTTTATTGATACAGCAGCACAAAGTCTAGTACGTTTCACATCTCATTAATCAGGGTCTCACCCCAATATCATGATACGCGCATGGTGACCAAATGTGGCCTTTGTAGGGAATGTATTTCAATATGGCTGTCATTCAGATGGATGGCAGTGCATGTAAAATAAGGGCAGCTTGGGAGCACCAGAACGGTGCGACTCTTCTTCTAGCTCATATGGGTTGGTCCTGAGAAGGGTGATTTTAATGAGAAATATGACGTGGAATGTAATTAAAAAAAGTTCAAATTAGGCCTAAGCCTTAATGGGTCAATAACAATATTTT
>JARQOD010008286.1:0-36105 GCA_033576555.1 Oophaga sylvatica | reverse complement strand
GGTGTGAACTTAGTGGAATCTACACGCAGCCTAATGTTACGGGCAGAGAGCCACACTAAATCGCCAGGGGCAAAAGTTGGAGCGGGGCGCCGATGTGCATCGGCTGATGACCTCATTCTCTCCTTGGAGGCCTGAATGGCATCCTGAGTGCGATCCCAAATGTCCCGTGCCTCCACAGCCCAGTCTGCCACCCTGGAGTCGGCGGAAGACACGGGCATAGGTACGGGAACCCGTGGGTGCTGACCGTAATTAAGGAGAAATGGGGTTTGTCCAGTGGAATCAGCCACAGCATTGTTTAATGCAAACTCCGCCCACGGTAACAAGGATGCCCAGTCATCCTGCAAAGCTGAAACAAAATGTCGCAGATATGTGACCAAGGTCTGGTTGGCCCTCTCTACCAACCCATTCGTCTCGGGATGATAAGCAGAAGAGAGATTTAACTCAACACTGAGAAGGCGACAAAGCTCTCTCCAGAACCGAGACGCAAACTGGGGACCCCGATCGCTGACAATTTTGTCCGGCATACCGTGTAAGTGTTAGATATGTTTGATAAACAGTGTCGCCAAGGCCCGTGCAGAAGGTAACCGGGGTAGCGGCACCAAGTGCACCATCTTAGAGAAGTGATCGGTGATAACCCATATGATGGTACACCCACGAGATTTGGGCAAGCCTACCACAAAGTCCATCCCGAACATTTCCCAAGGCCTGTCTGCCACCGGCAATGGGTAAAGTAACCCAGCTGGCCGTTGACGAGGAGACTTATTCTTGGCACAGGAGACACATGCCCGATTATAATCTCCAACGTCCCGGACCATATGCGGCCACCAGTATGTCCTCGCGAGTAGCTCAGATGTCCTTTTTTTCCCAAAATGTCCACCCACCCTGGACGAATGGGCCCAAGAGAGAACCTCCGGTCGCAAATTAGATGGTACAAAGGTCTTGCCCGGAGGGACAGACTCTAGCGAGACCGGAGCTACAGTTCTCAGGCTCTCAGAGGGGACAATAAGCCGTGGCTCCCCCTCCTCCTCCTCAGAAGACACAACGGAGCGAGAGAGAGCGTCAGCCCGAATGTTCTTCTCTCCCGACAGAAAATGGAGGGTGAAGTGAAAGCGGAGAGAAAAACAAGGACCATCTGGCCTGACGGGAATTTAGCCGCTGGGCAGTCTGTAAATACACCAGATTTTTGTGATCCGTGAAGACTTGGAACGGAAAGCGAGTCCCCTCCAACAGATGTCTCCACTCAGAGAAGGCCAACTTCATTGCTAGCAACTCCCTGTCCCCGATGGAATAATTCCTCTGCTGGTGTGAAGGTCTTTGGAGAAAAAGAAGCATGGATGCTTCCGACCTTGAGCATCCTTTTGGAAGAGGACTGCTCCAGCACCAACGGACGAGGCATCCACCTCCAATATAAATGGCTTATCAACATCGGGACGATGTAGGACGGGAGCGCTAGCGAAATGGGACTTAATAGAAGTGAAGGCCTTGGAAACCTCTTCAGACCACAATTTGGGATTTGCTCCCTTTTTGGTGAGGGCTACCACGGGAGCTACCAAAGTTGAGAAGTGAGGATAAACTGGCGGTAGTAATTAATGAACCCCATAAAGCGCTGCACCGCCTTCAAAGAATGGGGTTCTTGCCAGTCCATCACCGCCTGTAGTTTGGCAGGATCCATAGCCAATCCCTGGGCGGAGATGATATATCCCAGGAAAGGTAAGGACTCCTGCTCAAACACACATTTCTCCAACTTTGCGTAGAGGGAATTTGCCCGTAAGAGGTCGAAGACTGCAGACATCTCTCCGGTGGGAGTCAAAATCTGGGGAAAAGATGAGAATATCATTCAGATAGACTACGACTGAGGTGGAGAGCATATCCCGGAAGATGTCATTAACAAAGTCTTGGAAGACGGCTGGGCATTACAGAGCCCGAAGGGCATCACCATATATTCATAGTACCCGTCCCTGGTATTAAAAGCCATCTTCCATTCGTCCCCCTCACAGATGCGAATCAGGTTATAAGCACCCCGCAGATCTAATTTTGTAAATACCCTTGCCCCCCGTAGCCTATCAAATAGCTCAGAAATCAGGGGCAACGGGTATTTATTCTTAACAGTGATGGCATTAAGACCCCTGTAATCGATCCATGGACATAGTTCTCCGTTCTTCTTCTGCACGAAGAAGAACCCCGCCCCTGCAGGTGACACTGACTTCCTAATGAATCCTCTTGCTAGGTTCTCCTGAATATATTGAGACATAGCCTCTGTCTCCGGGAGAGAAAGGGGATAGACCCGTCCCCGAGGAGGTTCTGCTCCAGGCAAGAGGTCAATAGGACAGTCATAAGGACGGTGAGGTGGAAGGACTTCTGCAGCCTTTTTGGAGAATACGTCTGCATACGACCAATAGTATTTAGGAAGTGAAGTTAGATCTGCAGGCATCTCTGTAGTGGCCACCTGAATGCATTCCCTCATACATCTGCCTTTACATGACTCACCCCAACCCAATATCCTCCCAGAGTTCAACTCAATGTGTGGGGAGTGGAAACGGAGCCAGGGCATCCCTAACAAAACCTCGTCAATTCCCTCGGGAATGACCAGAAGTGAGATAATCTCCTGATGGGAAGGGGACATTGACAACATGAAAGGGATGATCTGATGTGTGATAGGTGAAGGCAGTGTCGACCCATTCACTACTCGAACAGTCACAGGTTTGGCGAGCATCACCAGAGGTATAGAGTGGCGGAGAGCGAAGGTAGAAGACATGAAATTTCCTTCGGCTTCAGAATCCACACAAAGCGTGACTGTTAAAGTGGATGAGCTAAAATTGATTGTCCCCCTAAAGGACAACTTGGAGGCGTGTACTGCTGTGTCTAGTGAACCCCCCCCAATGGTTAAAAGATGCGGTCATTTCCCAGACCGCTGTGGACATTTATTAGCATAATGCCCTACTTGTTGGCAAGTATTACAAGTCACAGATACTCGAGCTGCCCGAGACTTAGGTCTCGCTTGAGAAATCTCCATGGCCTCAGGGGATTCGGACGCCTGAATGGAAGATTCAAGAGGTCTGGCGAAGGTGGGCGCCAGCCGGAACCTCTGCCTACTCTGGGCCTGCTCCAACCTCCGCTCGTTAAAATGGAGGTCGATGCGGGTAGATATGGTAATGAACTCCTCCAGTGTGGCAGGAATCTCCCTGGTGGACAAGGCGTCCTTCACATGGTCTGCCAGTCCCCTCCAGTACACTGGTATAAGGACTTTATCTGGCCAGTCCAGCTCAGAGACCAGAGTCCGAAATTGGACGGCAAACTGGTTGACCATGGATGAACCCTGGGTGATAGCCAACAGTTGAAGAGCCGTATCGTGGGTGACGCGAGGTCCTAAAAAGACCTGTTTCAGAGTGTCCAAGAAGAGAGGAGCACTCTGCACCACACGATCATCGCGCTCCCACAACGGCGTGCCCACTCCAACGCCCTGCCCGACAAAAGGGATATGATAAAACCCACTTTCGCCCGCTCCGTGGGAAAATGTGCAGCCAGAAGCTCTAGATGTATGGAGCACTGACTGACGAAACCCCGACATTGTTTACTGTCACTGGTAAACTTGTCTGGTAGTGGGAGGCGGGAAATAGTTGGAGCAGGGGTGGCAGAGGACAAACTGGCGGCGGCCACACTAGCAGCCTGAACCGCGACTGCGGTAACATCCTCAGCTGAGGTTGTGCGCTCTAGAGTCGCCAACCTACCCTCCAGCTGCTGGATATACCGCTGCAGACGCTGGTCATCTGACATTTTACCAGCGAGACCCTGGCGCTAGTATTATGTAAGGGTCTGCAGAACGCACCAAATATTTGATGTAAAGAGGTGCGTTCGCAGCCCGGGGTCCACCATGCAGGCGGAGCCTGCTGCTGGTAAAATGGCGCAAGAAGCGAACTCTGTTATCCCACAGAGTCGCCAAAATAAACGCCGTAACGCGCTGTGGCAATAAGTGCGAACTCTGTTATTCCACAGAATATGAACGTTTTCGGCCATAAAACAATATGTACAGAAATGAACTGAAATATATTAAAATAAAAATAAAAAATGAAAAGAGTTACAATCATAACAATATTGTGTGGAAAATAACCAATAAAATGCAACATCACAAAATGAAAATGACAACAACATTATTATATTTATGTCAATCAGAGATGTGAGTCTTCAAACGACCTGACATCCAGAATTGCTCAGTGAACATATAGGCAAAAATGCAGACTACAGAATTATAGTGAACATGAGCCAAATACCAAAAGGGACAAAGGTGTGACCTAGTGCAGCATAATAGTCAGCCATATGGATAGTACATAGAGAGCAACACCTGCAATGAGATAATAACATTTTTTAATACCAAAGAATACCCAAAAAGTGATCCCCAGAGGAAATAAACAGTAGATAGGAAAAAAAAAGGGAGTTAGAAGCAAGAGAAGGGAGAGGTAAGAGAAGGACATACCACTGTTAGCATGGATGTGTGGACGGAAACCACAAGGGTAATGCCACTGCAAGGAAAGACAAAGTAATGAAGAGGGAAAAAAACGGAACAACATGAAAGGTAAAGAAGGAGGTAAAAATACCTGGAATGTGGCACAGGGTATATACGAAAAGCGCTGGAGGCTAACCTTAGCTGAGAAAAGCGCTACAAGAAATAAAATAAGTAAACATAAGAGCTGGAAGTTAGGACAGATGGATGTATGCGGAGAGGAATAATACCTTTAGTAGAGTAATGCTACGTAAAAATAGGATCCTGCTCGGAATACTAGAGAACAAAGAAGGGGGCAAGATTTAGAAAAAGTCCAAGAGGGAGAGACAAAATAAGTAAAAATGAGAAAAAAGATGCTTAGCAAATGATAAATACCTAGAGATGGGCCTCACTGAAGAGAGGAGGGCAGCGTTATAGGCTAGCAATATAGCAATGGGGGAACGCTGAAAGAAAAGGGGAAACAATGGCAAAAGGAGAAATGACCATATGTATCTGTCACGCTGTATAGCAGATATATATATGAGATGTCTGTAATCTATATCAAAAAGGGCAACATACTATATAACATGCACATAGATATATTATAACATGGATTTACCTGACAGAATGTCCACTGGGTCAAAACGGAATCCGTTATACGCTGTCTCCGGCTAGAGGGTGACCGGGGTCTAAGCTGACCCTGAACTGGGGTCCTAACTAATCCCTCAACCTGGAGGTACTGTTAAAGGTACAGAGGTCCAGGCCACCAGCGTAAACCCTGTCTCCTATCAATCCCTGCCAACTGTATTCTAGTCCTAAGAAGGACCCTGAATACCACCAAAGGGAATGAACAGGTAACGGATAATGAACAGAAAGACATACAAGAAAGAGAAGGAATAAAGTAAATAAAGTCTTACATACAACACTCACACACAGTAGGAACACCTAAGGTCTCAGAGATTTAACTATAAGCTATAAGAGTAAAAACACCTAATGAACTCTTAGCTTAAATATTCTCAGAACCGATCCAGTCTGCTGAACTACATGAATGCTTTCACCGGCATCCAACACCCAGACTGGCAGGAATATAAAGGAAACTAATTAGAACATAATCCAAAGCAGCCGGGCGAGGCTGAACCTAGTCTTAGCAAAGAGCTAGGTAAAATTAACTCTCTCATTACCAAAACACAAAGAAACAGCAGCTCAGCTGTGAGAAGTCAGAATGTGCAATCGCGACGATCTTCGTGGCGATGCACCCATGACAGTACCCCCCCTTCTACGAGGGGCCTCCGGACCCTCATGACCAGGTCTGTCCGGGTAAGTTGTGTGAAAGGTCCGTCCACGTTATCATTGACCACCACTGAAGGAGGTAGAGGTGACGGTATGACTGGTGCCACATACTTTTTAAGTAATGACTTGTGAAACACATTATGAATTTTAAACGTAGGAGGGAGGTCCAGACGAAATGCCACAGGATTAATTATGGAGCTGATCCTGTACGGCCCGATGAATCTGGGACCCAACCTCCAGGAGGAAACTTTAAGTTTAATATTCCTGGTAGACAACCACACCAGATCATTCACCTTCAGATCTCGACCAGAAACTCTCCCCCTATCAGCCATCCGTTTGTAACGGTTCTCCGTAACCTTCAGTCTTAACTGATCTGGAACTATCAGTCTCCCTGGAAGTCCCACAGGGGCGTCCCCCTGAGCCCCCAATACCTCCCCCTCAAGCTCAGAGCATACAGCTGACACTACAACTCCCTCCTGAGGAATAGGAACCGGATCATCCATCCTCCCGGTCCCTGGGAAAGTACGAGATAAGGCATCAGGAAGCAACTTTATTGAGCAGTCATATGCGCGATGAGGAGGTAACTCTTTACACCCCTCCTCTGAGAACATCTCCCCAAAGTCCTCCAGAAAAGGAGGCAAAGTCCTAGGTACAACCGCACCGATGACCGTGCTCATGCAGTTATTCTTGCAAAATTCACCCCACTGGCTAATCTTTCTGGATTGCCAATCAATCACTGGGTTATGTTTAGCCAACCAAGGAAGTCCCAACACAATAGGAGTAGGTAGACCCTCCAACACATAACAAGACAATTGCTCTTTATGTATTGCCCCTACTCGAAGATCTATGTTATGAACAGCTTGAACCAAGCTACCTTGACCAAGAGGTCTAGAATCAATAGAGAGTATAGGGACCGGTTTGGCCAATACACTCAGTTGCATACCATGCACCTGGGCAAACCGAGCGTCCACAAGATTAGCCCCGGACCCACTATCAAGAAAAACAGAAATCCTCTCAGTTCTAGTACCAATCACCACCTCCGCAGACACGATAAACGGAGAGGGATTTGGGGACGAAATACAGACTCCCAGGTTAACTCCTTGGGTCAAAGAGGTCCGGGATGGACAACCCCCAACAAAATGTCCCTCTCTCCCGCAAAAGAAACACCTTCTAGTCTTGCGGCGCACCGCCGATTCCCTCCTACAAAATGATGTCCCTCCCAACTGCATGGGTTCCTCAGAACAGACCAGGGGAACCTCAGTATAAGGGACTTTAGTAGTAGGTGGAGTCATCATGGGGGGCGGAGTTACCTCGCGTCTTCCCCGAAGTCGTCTATCAATGCGAATAGCGAGGGCCATAGCAGCCTCCAGTGATGGAGGAGAATCATACTGAGCCAACACATCTTTTAATTTGTCAGACAACCCTTGACAAAACTGGCTCCTAAGAGCTGGGTCATTCCACTGAGTATCTGTTGCCCATCTACGGAACTCAGAAGAATATTCCTCCGCTGGACGATTTCCTTGCCGTATTTTACGTAACTTTGTTTCAGCAAGGGAAACTCGATCCGGATCATCATATACCAGACCCAGGGCAGTAAAAAATCGATCCACTGACTGGAGATCTGGGGAGCCTGGAGGAATAGAGAACGCCCAAGATTGAGGGTCCCCTTGTAAGAGCGAGATAACAATTCCCACCCTCTGCTCTTCACTCCCAGATGACCGAGGCCGCAGCCGAAAGTACAATTTACATGCCTCCCGGAAAGTAAAAAATTTGTCCCGCCACCAGTGAACCTGTCCGGGAGAGCAACCTTAGGTTCAGATCTGGCTTGCTCTGGGAGGGACAAAACCTTGGACTTAATGTCTGCAAATTCCATGGACAACCCCTGCAACTGCCGGGCCAGCTGGGCTACTGGATCCATGACAGCTGGGAGAATCTTTAGTTTGGGCCGGTGAAAATGTCACGCTGTATAGCAGATATATATATGAGATGTCTGTAATCTATATCAAAAAGGGCAACATACTATATAACATGCACATAGATATATTATAACATGGATTTACCTGACAGAATGTCCACTGGGTCAAAACGGAATCCGTTATACGCTGTCTCCGGCTAGAGGGTGACCGGGGTCTAAGCTGACCCTGAACTGGGGTCCTAACTAATCCCTCAACCTGGAGGTACTGTTAAAGGTACAGAGGTCCAGGCCACCAGCGTAAACCCTGTCTCCTATCAATCCCTGCCAACTGTATTCTAGTCCTAAGAAGGACCCTGAATACCACCAAAGGGAATGAACAGGTAACGGATAATGAACAGAAAGACATACAAGAAAGAGAAGGAATAAAGTAAATAAAGTCTTACATACAACACTCACACACAGTAGGAACACCTAAGGTCTCAGAGATTTAACTATAAGCTATAAGAGTAAAAACACCTAATGAACTCTTAGCTTAAATATTCTCAGAACCGATCCAGTCTGCTGAACTACATGAATGCTTTCACCGGCATCCAACACCCAGACTGGCAGGAATATAAAGGAAACTAATTAGAACATAATCCAAAGCAGCCGGGCGAGGCTGAACCTAGTCTTAGCAAAGAGCTAGGTAAAATTAACTCTCTCATTACCAAAACACAAAGAAACAGCAGCTCAGCTGTGAGAAGTCAGAATGTGCAATCGCGACGATCTTCGTGGCGATGCACCCATGACAGTATCACAATATATAAGGAAGCCAAAGGTAAAGGCTAAGACTAAGCGCAAGGACAGAGAATTACCTGAGAGAGCGAGTAGCAGAATATGTGAGCCAAGTCAGGGTGCAGGACGCTGAAAGTGCTCCACTACCTGGTTTAAAAAACCACATGACGCCGCGTCATGATGACGCCGTCATGTGTGGCGCATGCGCAGCGCGCTGAATGAAGGGGAAATACAGATGGAGGGAAGTCTGGTCACATGACCTTGCGTCATGATGACGCCGTTGTAGGTAGCGCACGCGCAGTAGACAGGCATACCACGGGGCAAGCAAAGGTGAAAAAATGCAAATACAGGGTAAGGAAATGAGCAGCGCATGCGCAGAAGAGAGACAAGTTAAAAGGGGAGTAAGAACAAAGGATCGTGCGTCATAGTGACGCGAATATCAGCAGCGCTTGTATCATGCAGGGTATAACAAAAAGGAGAGAAAAGAAGTGGGAAAATATGGGGATAAAAAACAGGCAAAAGACGATCTAAATTAAACAAAGAGAGGAGAAAATAAAGATCAAAGACAATAATAAAATAAAAATTGAAGGAAAAGTAAAACAAATAGGAGCAAAAGAAAAACAGGGGAAGAGAAAGGCAAAAATAGTAAATAGCAAGGGGTGTGACTATACAATACCATGGTGGTGAAAAAATATATTCAGTTCATTTCTGTACATATTATCTGAGGAAGGCTATTGTTTTATGGCCGAAAACGTTCATATTTTGTACATCACTTTCATTAGTTGTGGATGCAAATAAAAGGAAAAAACCACAAGCAACAAAAGACCTGTTTTTTCATTCTATTATCTTTTTGAGTGCCAGGTTGTTTTACTATTATATTTGGGCTGGAGACCCTACTTTGGCACCGACATTCTTTTTTTTTTTTTCTTTGAGTGCCATGTTCACTTTAGATTTCTGTTATTCCACAGAGCCGCTAGAAGGAGTGCCGCAGCGCTATATGGCGATGTGTGCGAACTCACTAAACACAACTGAGTCGCAAAGTAAACATGCTAGGGCGCTGTCTAGCATTGAAAGCGAACCCTGTTACGTCACAGAGCCGCTGAGAAAAAGTTCTGTGTCCTGTCAGGAACCCAGGTACATGGTTAAGTGCTAAGCGAACATAGAACGTGATCATGCGCTAATGTCCTCGAGGGAGTCAACCGCAATCTATGGCGTCTGAACGCCAGGCCCTGAATACGGCAATCAAACTCCTCACCGGTTATGCCGGTAATCTAGGGCATCTAGGACACCGACCCTGACCAGCTAGCATACCAAACTCCTCACCGATTAAGTCGGTATTCTAGGGGCTTATTTCAGCCGGGGCCCTAACCACACACATGCATGACCACACTGGCGCAAAGTATATAATGGTTGATACTAGCGCATGGCGGCTCAACATTGCCACCCTTTTATAATAACAGCTACAGGACCTGCCAGAAACAAGAACCAATGAAACTTGTTCCAGAACTCCAGTAGTCACAGGACCTTCCTGGCAGCCCAATAGGAGCTGCTGCAGTAGCTGAGCATGTGACCCCTGATCTCCTATGAGAGATCTTACCCTGGGCATGCTTAGAAAGGAAAACACAGGACTTAGTCCCTACTGAGTCTGCTTGCCGCTGACCTGCACTGGCTACAATGGCAGGACCTGGAGAGGCAGCAGTCATCCAATGCACAGCACTAGACTGAGTGAGACGCTGGGACCGACATCTCTGCTGAGCAGATTCCACTGCGGCCGGAGACGGATGGAAGACCGCAGCAGGGATAGCTCGAGATTCCTCTTGTGCAGGAGCGGGAACTCGACCCCTAACATTACCCCCCTCCCTAGGGCCCCCCCTCCTTTGGGCCTCACTACGCTCAAAGGCAGCAATGAGCTGTGGAGCGTGAACGTGCTCAACAGGCTCCCAGGACCTATCCTCAGGCCCATAACCCCTCCAATCCACCAAATAAAACTTTTTGCCCTGTACCACTTTGCACCCTACAATAGCGTTCACCTCGTGATCGTCCATAGACAAACCCGATGTCCCGGCAGATGACTCAGAGAACCGGGACATGACCACGGGTTTCAAGAGGGACACATGAAAGGTGTCGGAGATACCTAGGCGTGGTGGAAGCGCCAAACGGTATACCACAGGGTTAACCTGCTCATGGACTTTGAAGGGACCCAGGTAACGGGGTGCCAACTTGGTCGACTCCACTCGCAGCCTGATGTTACGGGCGGAGAGCCACACCAAGTCACCGGGAGCAAATGTCGGAGCGGGGCGCCGATGTGCGTCGGCGGAGGACCTCTGTTATGAATGTGTTAGAAATTAATTCTGAGCAGAGGCTCCCTCTGGTGGTTACAAACAGTACTGAACTATTCAATGAAGATTGTGAAGATTGGCAATCAGGTGTTACAGACTGGTCTTATATAAGGGAGGTTCCCTCCCATCAGGGTTGCCGGTGATCAATTGTTCTTGTCTCAACTTTGGTTCCTGGTTCACTCGGAAGCTTGCTGTGTCTTGCCTGTATCTTCTGCTAACATAAGATATTTTATGCTTTTATTTTTGTGCTTGCTTTTTGCATTTTATCCTGCACTTCTGTGGAGGTCAGCCAGGTCCCCTTCGGGGGCTTGTGCTCCTCTCATTTTGTCTGAGTCACTGTTATTTGTTCATTTGCCTTTTCCAGTTTTTTCAGTGGCTGCTGCTTAGTTTTGTTACACCAGAGAACTAACTTAGGTGGCAGAGGTCGTGTGATCTCAGGTGTTTTTGCAATTAGTGAGCTGGTATTTTTTTAGGGTTTTTTGGATTGCAGTAAGTGTCCTTCCTATCCTTTTCTTTCTAGGAAGATTGGGCTCAGGTGTTTTTGCAATTAGTGAGCTGGTATTTTTTAGGGTTTTTTGGATTGCAGTAAGTGTCCTTCCTATCCTTTTCTTTCTAGGAAGATTGGGCTCAGGTGTTTTTGCAATTAGTGAGCTGGTATTTTTTTAGGGTTTTTTGGATTGCAGTAAGTGTCCTTCCTATCCTTTTCTTTCTAGGAAGATTGGGCTCCAACGTTTGCTCATACTATTTTCTGTCTGTGTCTGTATTTCCTCTTGTCTAACCGCCATTACATGTTTGGGGGCTTCCTATGTTCTTTGGGGATCTGCTCCGGGGCAGATAGTTTTCCTCTTTCTATCTTTAGGTGTAGTTAGCTTCTCAGGCTGTGACGAGGCGTCTAGGACCAACTTAGGTATGCTCCACGGCTGCGTTTAGTTGTGGTGGTTAGTCAGGGTACTGCAATCCAGTATATTTCAACCTCTCTGGTGTATTGCCTTTTTTGCCTGCTCTCCTCAGCTACCAAATCATAACAGACCTCATCCTCTCCATGGAGGCCTGAATGGCAACGACTTTTAACACGTGAGGCTTTCTGGATTTTTAATTTAAACACCAGATGTCAGAATGGTCTCAACAAAAGAAACAAATTGATGTTCCATTATGAAAATAATATGTCATATTGTTTTTATTGTTTATTCCTTCTCATTAATCCTCTTTAATCCTCAGTTGCTCGTTGTTCAGGTCGAGCAGATTGGAATACTCGGGTACTCGGACCGAACAACAAGCCCAATGTAAGTCGATAGGAGACTCGAGCCTACGTAGGCATCATGCTATAAATCCCATTCCTGCGGGTCGGGTGACCGGGGTCACTGAAAGGTCACCCAACGCGCAGGGACAGGAAGCTTTGTGCTTCACCCCAGGGGGGGTGGCTTTGCCCCTCCGTGTCTACGATCGCTCTGATTGGCTGTTGAAAGTGAAACAGCCAATCAGAGCGATAGTAATATTTCACCAATCAATCTTGGTGAAATATTACAATCCAGCCATGGCCGATGCTGAAATATCATCGGCCATGGCTGCAGACACTAAGCTGACCCTCCCCACACCGACTGATGGGGGCAATCTGCCCCCGCTAGCGACTGACGGAGGCGATCTGCCACCGCCGTCAGCATCTGCTCCCCCTCCTCTTCCTTCCGCTCCCCCCGGCTTCTGATCCCCCCGAGGTACCTCCAGAGTCCCCGTGTCCCTCCCGGCGTCCCTCGTCCCCGGTCCATGGGCACCGCCATCTTCCAAAATGGCGGGCGTATGCGCAGTGCGCCAGCCGAATCTGTCGGCAGATTCATTTATTCATTGAAAGTACATTTTGATCACTGTGATAAACCCTATCACAGTGATCAAAATAAAAAAAATAGTAAATAACCCCCGCTTTATCACCCCCATAGGTAGGAAACAATAATAAAATAAAGAAAATATTTTCAGTTTTATTTTTCCATTAGGGTTAGAATTAGGGTTAGGGTTAGGATTAGGGTTGGTATTAGGGTTAGGGTTGCAATTAGGGTTAAGGTTGCAATTAGGGTTAGGGTTGCAATTAGGGATAAGATTAGGGTCAATCTTATGGTTAGGGTTATGGTTGGAATTACGGTTAGGGGTGTGTGGGGGGTTAGGGGTGTGTTGGGGTTGGAGTTAGAATTGAGGGGTTTCCATGGTTTAGGAAAATCAGGAGGTTTACAAACGCAACATGGTGTCACCATTGATTCCAGCCAATTTTGCGTTCAAAAAGTCAAACAGTGATCCCTCCCTTCCAAGCCCCGAAGAAGTGCGACCAAACAGTAGTTTACTCCAAAATATGGGGTATCAGCGTACTCAGGAAAAATGGCACAACAACTTTGGGGGTCTAATGTCTCCTGTTACCCTTGGGAAAATAAAAAAAGAGGGGTTTAAAAAATTATTTTTGTGTAAAAAAATTATTGTTTTATTTGCACGGCTCTGAGTTATTAACTTCTGTGAAACACTTCAGGGTTCAAATTGCTCACCACACATTTAGAAAAGTTCATTTGGGGGTCTAGTTTCCAAAATGGAGTCACTTGTGGGGGGTTTACACTGTTTAGGGACATCAGGGCCTCTGCAAAAGTAACATGACGCCGCTGAAATTCCATCAAAGTCTGCATTTCAAAACATCACTACTTCCCTTCCGAGCCTCGACGTGTGCCCAAACAGTGGTTCCCCCCACATATGGTGTATCAATGTACTCAGGACAAACTGGACAACAACTGTTGGGGGCCAATTTCTCCTGTTACCCTTGTGAAAATAAAAAAATTGAGGAAATTTTTTTTTTTATTTTCATGTCTGCGTTATAAACTTCTGTGAAGCACTTGGGAGTTCAAAATGCTCATCACAAATCTAGATAAGCTTCTTTGGGGTCTAGTTTCCAAAATGGGGTCATTTGTGGGAGGTGTCCACTGTTTAGGCACATCAGTGGCTCTTCAAACACGACATGACACCCGCAGACCATTCCATCAAAGTCTGCATTACAAAACGTCACTACTTCTATTCCGAGCCCTGACGTGTGCCAATACAGTAGTTTTCTCCCACATGTAGGGTATCAGCATACTCAAGACAAATTGGAGAACAACTTTTGGGGTCCAATTTCTTCCGTTACCCTTGGGAAAATAAAAAATTGGTGACTAAAAGATCATTTTTGTGGGAAAAAAATAGGCATTTTTATTTTCATGCCCAGGTATTATAAACTTGTGTGAAGCACTTGGGGGTTCAAAGTGCTCACCACAGATCTAGATAAGCTCCTTTGGGGGTCTAGTTTCCAAAATGGGGTCATTTGTGGGAGGTGTCCACTGTTTAGGCTCATCAGTGGCTCTTCAAACACAACATGACACCCGCAGACCATTCCATCAAAGTCTGCATTACAAAACGTCACTACTTCTATTCCGAGCCCTGACGTGTGCTAATACAGTAGTTTTTCTCCCACATGTAGGGTATCAGCATACTCAGGACAAATTGGAGAACAACTTTTGGCATCCAATTTCTCCCGTTACCCTTGGGAAAATAAAAAATTGGTGACTAAAAGATCATTTTTGTGGGAAAAAATAGGCTTTTTTATTTTCATGCCCAGACATTATAAACTTGTGTGAAGCACTTGGGGGTTCAAAGTGCTCACCACAGATCTAGATAAGTTCCTTAGGGGGTCTAGTTTCCAAAATGGGTCACTTGTGGGGGGTTTCCACTGTTTAAGCACTTCCGGGGCTCTGAAAACTGAACATGATACCCATCAAAGTCTGCATTCCAAAATGTCATTACTTCCTTTCCGAGCCCTGCTGTGCTCTGAAACAGTATTTCCCCCCACATATTGGGTATAAGCATACTCAGGACAAATTGGACAACAACTTTTGTGGTCCAATTTCCTTGGGAAAAATCAAAAATTGGGGACTAAAAAAATCATTTTTGTGGGAATTTTTTTCACACCCAGGCATTATAAACTTTAGTGAAACACTTGGGGGATGAACATGCTCACCACAGATCTAGATAAGTTCCTTAGGTGGTCTAATTTCCAAAATGGGGTCACTTGTGGGGGGTTTCCACTGTTTAGGCACATCAGGTTCCTATCAAACACGACATGGCGTCCAACCAATTCTGCGTTGAAAAAGTCAAAATGCGCTCCATCCCTTCAGAGCTCTGCCATGCATCCAAACAGTGGTTTGCCCCCACATATGGGGTATCAGCGTACTCAGGACTAGAGATGAATGACTTTCCCTTTTTTAGGGTCGAGTCGGGTTTCACGAAACCCGACTTTCTCAAAAGTCGGGTCGAACGAAATCGGCCGACTATCGGGAAAAGTCGGGGGTCCGACTGAAACACGAAACCCAATGCAAGTCAATGGGGAAGCAAAGTCGACATGGAGTGGAGGACAGTAAACACACCTACAGTGCCATTTTCAATGTCAACAACATAAATTCTTATTGCTTAAGCTTTGCAACCTTAATTAACTTTATAATAATAGTTACGCATTGAAAACTGGGGTTATTTGGCTAAACTTGTGGGGGGGTAGGGATGGCTCCCGGTTTTCGTGTGCCCCGGGCCAAAGAGTGTCATTGGGCCCCTTTAACACACACCACAATTCATGATGCTCCAATACCGCACAGAAATATAGGTATAGTACAATGAAAAATACTTAACTTCTTACAAGACATGACTGATATCTAAGTTAAAATGTACAATAGCTCAAAAACCGGACACTATCTTCCTCCGTATTATGGCCACCACATAGTGCGCCATACAGAATAATGAGCCCCATATATTGCTCCATACATAATTGGTCCAATTTAATGTTCCATACAGTATACATACAGTATATTATGAGCACCACATACTGCTCCAGTATATCATAGTCCCCATATAATGTGCCATAAAGTATTGGATGTTCCCCATAGAGTTTAATGAGCCCCACATATTGCTCCATACAGTATAATGAGTTGCATATAAAGCTCCATACAGTATATGATGGGGCCCATATAACGCTCCATACAGAATAGGCCCCATATGTGCCCCATATGATGCTCCATACCCTATATGATGGCCCATAAATAATGAACCCCATATGATTCTCCAGTATATGACGGGCCCTATGGATGATGCTCCAGTGTGTTATGGGCCAAAATCATGCTCCATATATAATGGGCCCCATTATTAATGATCCAGTGTATAATGGGCCCCGTAAATGCTGCTCCAGTGTCTGATGTCCCCCATTTAGAATTCTCCAGTATATGTTGGGCCCCATGTATGATGCTCCAGTGTGTTATGGGCCAAAAGAATGCTCCATATATAATGGGCCCCATTATTAATGATCCAGTGTATAATGGCCCTGTATATGCTGCTCCAGTGTCTGATGTCCCCCATTTAGAATTCTCCAGCATATGTTGGGCCCCATGAATGATGCTCCAGTGTCTTATGGGCCAAAAGAATGCTCCATAAATAATGGGGACCATTATTAATGATACGGTGTATAATGGGCCCTGTAAATGCTGCTCCAGTGTCTGATGTCCCCCATTTACAATGCTCCAGTATATGATGGGCCCTATGGATGCTGCTCCAGTGTCTGATCTTCCCTATTTAGAATGCTCCAGTATATGTTGGGCCCCATGGATGATGCTCCAGTGTCTTATGGGCCAAAACAATGCTCCATATATAATGGACCCCATTATTAATGATCCAGTGTATTATGGGCCACGTAAATGCTGCTCCAGTGTCTGATGTCCCCCATTTACAATGCTCCAGTATATGATGGGCCTCATGGATGCTTCTCCAGTGTCTGATCTGCCCCATTTAGAATGCTCCAGTATATGATGGGCCCCATGGATGATGCTCCTGTGTCTTATGGGCCAAAATCATGCTCCATATATAATGGGCCCCATGTTTAATGCTCCAGTATATGTTGGGTCCCGTGGATGATGCTCCAGTGTCTTATGGGCCAAAATCATGCTACATATATAATGGGCCCCATTATTAATGATCCAGTGTATAATGGGCCCCGTAAATGCTGCTCCAGTGTCTGATCTGCCCCATTTACAATGCTCCAGTATATGATGGGCCCCATGGATGATGCTCCTGTGTCTTATTGGCCAAAACAATGCTCCATATGTAATGGGCCCCATTATTAATGATCCAGTGTATAACGGGCCCCTTAAATGCTGCTCCAATGTCTGATGTCCCCCATTTACAATGCTCCAGTATATGATGGGCCCCATGGATGATGCTCCAGTGTCTGATCTGCCCCATTTAGAATGCTCCTGTATATGTTGGGCCCCATGGATGATGCTCCAGTGTCTTATGGGCCATAATCATGCTCCATATATAATGGGCCCCATTATTAATGATCCAGTGTATAATGCTCAGCATATATTCCTCCAAACATTAAAAAAAATGAAATATCTCTCCTCACTGTGCACTGCTCTACTCTGGACTCCTCAGCATCACCATCTTACAGCTCTCTGCACTTGAACTGTTTAGGCAGAGGGCGTACAGATGTGACGTCATCACGCTGTCTAACCTGAATGTCACTGTCGGGAAACGCGGAAGACGTCACAGCGGTGGAGCATGGAGAGGTATGTATTGCAAGTGCTGTGGCACTGAGCAAGCAGGGGGGGCCGACTCATGGGCAACGGCACTGGCGCAGGGCCCCTCATAGTACTCCAGTGTGTCTGATGGCGAGTGGGCCCTCCCATCATCAAAGACACATTTTTGTACTATGAGGGGCCCTGTGCCAGTGCCGTCGCCCACGAGTCGGCCACCCACCCACCTGCTCATGGAACCGGCACTTGCCCGGGTGCGCCAGGTGCTGACGCCGACCCTGGGGGGGATTTGTAGGTTTTGTAGTCTGTCCACGCTTGCAAGTGCATGTTCATTAAATGTCTAAGCATGCAACTGGTATTCAAATTTCGGAAATTTTTCCCTCAGCTAAAGGTCCTTCCACACTGCTTACAGATAACCTTTGCCTCATCAATAGGATTTAGGTCAAAAAAGTGCCACACTGGACTCTTCCCACTATGGTATAAATTTTCAGGGCTTGCACGCTGTGCTAATGTGACCGTCTGGCCAGGCTGTACTGCAACTCTTTTTTTTTTTTAAACACCTTTTTGGACTGCTACGGGCCTGCCAGATAGCCGCTGCTGTGATGTCTATGCCTGCTGCGGATCCTTCTCCTTTTCTGAGCTATTGCCAGCAGCACCCTCTTCCCGCAATGGATGCCAATCCGGGTAAACAACTAAATTATCCATCACCTCCTCTTCAATTTCATCTGGGGTACCTGAGTTTCATCAGAGTCACATTCTGGCTCAGTAGACTTCGAGGGAAATATAGTGCTGTGGGTTTAGGGGTCGAGTTCCCGCTTCTGCACAAGGGGAATCTCGAGCCATTCCCGATGCTGTCCCCCATCCTTCTCCTGCCGTGGTGGAGCCTGCTCAGCAGAGACATCAGTCCCAGCGTCTCGCCCAGTCTAGTACTGTGCAGAGGATGACTGCTGCCTTTCCAGGTCCTGCTATTATAACCAGTGCAGGTCAGGGGTGAGCAGACATATTTGGGACTAATGTATTAAGAAAGAAGCGTGTGCACAGCTATAATGAGGAGGTGCCAAGATAGGTTCCCACACCGTGACAATATTAAAGAATCCGGCACTCAACTTAGAATTATTTGTGATTTATTGCATATATTGCTGCAAAGATTGGTAATAAATAGCAATCAAAAACGTTTCGGTCCACACGTGGACCTTTCTCAGTTGCTATAAATTAAATTAATAAGACAAGGTTCAGATGTGATAATAACAAAATAAAGACAAAAAAACCTGACTGGCACATCCAGACTAATGTGAACTAGGTGCAAACCAAGGGGAGCTACCCCCATGTAAAAACATACGAAAAAAGGCTGCACTCAAGCATACTGAAGCATGACAACATAGAATACATGAAATTTTGAATAGCAATATGGCTTTGGAGTATAAGGAAAAATTTGAGACGCTTAGTATAAACATTTGGCCAAACATTTTAAAGCCCACCAACCATCGTCAAGGTGGTCTCAATTCTGGTGAGTCCCTGACCTAATGTGAACATACCTCTATTAGGCTGATGTCTGAATTTCTGGGTGAATATGCACCTCTGTCAGTAATGCCTGCATTTATGGGTAAAGTAGGGACCTGGTGTAATTAAAATCACCACCTGGTGGGGGCGGAGTGCTCGGTCAGTAAGCTAACATTCAAAAGACAAAAAAACCTGACTGGCATATCCAGATTAATGTGAACTAGGTGCAAACCAAGGGGAGCTACCCCCATGTAAAAACATACGAAAAAAGGCTGCACTCAAGCATACTGAAGCATGACAACATAGAATACATGAAATTTTGAATAGCAATATGGCTTTGGAGTATAAGGAAAAATTTGAGACGCTTAGTATAAACATTTGGCCAAACATTTTAAAGCCCACCAACCATCGTCAAGGTGGTCTCAATTCTGGTGAGTCCCTGACCTAATGTGAACATACCTCTATTAGGCTGATATCTGAATTCCTGGGTGAATATACACCTCTGTCAGTATTGCCTGCATTTATGGATGAAGTAGGGACCTGGTGTAATTAAAATCACCACCTGGTGGGGGCGGAGTGCTCGGTCAGTAAGCTAACATTCAAAAGACAAAAAAGACGGCCTGCACCCTTACTGCCACAGACTAGCGGTGGACACCGCGTCGGCAGAACGGTGCACTAGGTAAGACCACTGGCCACCTCTTGTGCCCATATTCTTTGAGGACAGCACATTTCATCTTTCCACGTTCATTTTAGGTTGTGACCATATCTATTTGGATCGGACATCCACTCTCATTATATGGTATGACATCATCTATCCACTACCCTCACCATCTAATAATGAGTTTCACAAAAAACACACAATCGATCAGGGACCGTATTTCAAAACATAAGTCCACCATACGATGCCAGAACCTCCTCCTCCCTATTCCAAGTCATTTCCACACCATGGGTCATTCCATTTCCCAACTTAAATACCAGGCAATTGATTCCGTCCCCCCCTCGGACGTGGGAGTGATAGAACATTACTTCTCAAGCGACGTGAATCATTCTGGATTCACACATTTGAAACGTTGGCACCAAAGGATGAACAGGGATTTTGATTTATTGTCTTTTATATAATGTCTGTGACAATTATCATATCGCAAATTGTCTAAGTCCTGTGTGTTTCCTTCTGAGCATGCCCAGGGTAAGATCTCCCATTGGAGATCAGGGGTCACATGCTCTGGCACTGCAGCTACTCCCATTGGTCCTCCAGGAAGGTCCTGAAACTGCTCGAGTTCTGGAGCAGGCTTCCACTGGTCCTTTCTGGAAGGTCCTGCAGGTGTTGCTGCTATAAAAGCTTGCATGACCGCATGGCCGTGCGCTAGTATCAAACTTGCTACGTGCTTTGCGCCAGTGGGGTCATGTATGCATGTGGTTAGGTCTCGGCTGAAAAATGCCACTAGAATACCGGCACCACTGGTGAGGAGATTATATGCACGTGTTCAGGGCTCGGCTGAGAGACGCCACTAGAATACCGGCTACTCCGGTGAGGAGATGTTGCTTGTGGTCTGATTGCATGACCACAGACTGCAATCCGCTTAGCAGTCATCTGTGTCTTCTGTGAGGCTAACAGGACACAAACGCTATTACAGCAGCTCTGTGAAGTAACAGAGTCCACTTATATCGTCATATAGCACCACAGCATTTTAGTTCAGCGGCTCTGTGGAATAACAGAGTTCGCTCATATCGCCAGATAGTGCTACTGCGTTCACATCTGCGACTCTGCGGGATAACAGAGTTCACTCATACCGCCTATTGCACCATCTTACTAGCAGCAAGCTCTGCCTGCACGGTGGACCCGGGCTGCGAATGCACCTCTCCTTTACAGTTAGGTCCATATATATTTGGACAAAGACAACATTTATTTAATTTTGGTTGTAGACATTACTACAATGAATTTAAAAAAAAACAATTCAGATGCAGTTGAAGTTCAGACTTTCAGCTTTCATTTGAGGGTATCCACATTAAAATTGGATGAAGGGTTTAGGAGTTTCAGCTCTTTAACATGTGCCACCCTGTTTTTAAAGGGACCAAAAGTAATTGGACAATTGACTTCAAGGCTATTTCATGGACAGGTGTGGGCAATCCCTTCGTTATGTCATTCTCAATTAAGCAGATAAAAGGGCTGGAGTTGATTTGAGGTGTGGTGTTTGCATTTGGAAGGTTTTGCTGTGAAGTAAACATGCAGTCAAAGGAGCTCTCCATGCAGGTGAAACAAGCCATCCTTAAGCTGCAAAAACAGAAAAAAACCCATCCAAGAAATTGCTACAACATTAGGAGTGGCAAAATCTACAGTTTCGTACATCCTGAGAAAGAAAGAAAGCACTGGTGAACTCATCAATGCAAAAAGACCTTGGCGCCCATGGAAGACAACAGTGGTGGATGATCGCAGAATACTCTCCATGGTGAAGAGAAACCCCTTCACAACAGCCAACCAAGTGAACAACACTCTCCAGGAGGTAGACGTATCAATATCCAAATCTACCATAAAGAGAAGACTGCATGACAGTAAATACAGAGGGTTCACTGCACGGTGCAAGCCACTCATAAGCATTAAGAATAAAAAGGCTAGGCTGGACTTTGCTAAAAAACATCTAAAAGAGCCAGCACAGTTCTGGAAGAACATTCTTTGGACAAATGAAACCAAGATCTACCTCTACCAGAATGATGGAAAGAGAAAAGTATGGCGAAGGCGTGGTACAGCTCATGATCCAAAGCATACCACATCATCTGTAAAACACGACGGTGGCAGTGTGATGGCTTGGGCATGCATGGCTGCCAGTGGCACTGGGTCACTAGTGTTTATTGATGATGTGACACAGGACAGAAGCAGCCGAATTAATTCTGAGGTATTCAGAGCCATACTGTGTGCTCAGATCCAGCCAAATGCAGCCAAACTGATTGGTCGTCGTTTCATACTACAGATGGACAATGACCCAAAACATACAGTCAGGGCCAGAAATATTTGGACAGTGACACAATTTTCGCGAGTTGGGCTCTGCATGCCACCACATTGGATTTGAAATGAAACCTCTACAACAGAATTCAAGTGCAGATTGTAACGTTTAATTTGAAGAGTTGGACAAAAATATGTGTTAGAAAATGTAGGAATTGTACACATTTCTTTACAAACACTCCACATTTTAGGAGGTCAAAAGTAATTGGACAAATAAACATAACCCAAACAAAATATTTTTATTTTCAAAATTTTGTGGCAAATCCTTTGGAGGCAATCACTGCCTTAAGTCTGGAACCCATGGACATCACCAAACGCTGGGTTTCCTCCTTCTTAACCCCTTCAAGACCCAGCCTATTTTGACCTCAAAGACCTTGCCATTTTTTGCAATTCTGACCAGTGTCCCTTTATGAGGTAATAACTCAGGAACGCTTCAACGGATCCTAGCGATTCTGAGATTGTTTTTTCGTGACATATTGGGCTTCATGTTAGTGGTAAATTTAGGTCGATAATTTTTGCGTTTATTTGTGAAAAAAATGGAAATTTGGCGAAAATTCTGAAAATTTTGTAATTTTCAAATTTTTAATTTTTATTCTGTTAAACCAGAGAGTTATGTGGCACAAAATAGTTAATAAATAACATTTCCCACATGTCTACTTTACATCAGCACAATTTTGGGAACAACATTTTTTTTTGTTAGGAAGTTATAAGGGTTAAAAGTTGACCAGCGATTTCTCATTTTTACAGCAAAATTTACAAAACCATTTTTTTTAGGGACCACCTCACATTTGAAGTCACTTTGAGGGGTCTATATGACAGAAAATACCCAAAAGTGACACCTTTATAAAAACTGCACCCCTCAAGCTACTCAAAACTACATTCAAGAAGATTATTAACCCTTCAGGTGCGACACAGGAACTAAAGCAACGTGGAAGGAAAAAATGGACATTTTAATTTTTCCAACAAAAATTTTCTTTTAGCATCAATTTTTTCATTTTTACATGGGCATCAGGATAAAATGGATCCTAAAATTTGTTGGGCAATTTCTCCTGAGTACACAGATACCTCATATGTGGTCATAAACCACTGTATGGGCGCACGGCAGGGCTCAGAAGGGAAGGAGCGCCATTTGACTTTTTGAATGGAAAATATGCGGGAATATTTAGCGGTTGCCATGTCGCATTTGGAGAGTCCCTGTGTGCCTAAACATTGGAGCTCCCCCACAAGTGACCCCATTTTGGAAACTAGACCCCTAAGGAACTTATCTAGATGCATAGTGATCACTTTGAACCCCCAGGTGCTTCACAAATTGATCTGTAAAAAAAGAAAGTACTTTTTTTTCAAAAAAATTTTCTTTTAGCCTCAGTTTTTTCATTTTCACATGGGCAACAGTATAAATTGGATCCTAAAATTTGTTGGGCAATTTCTCCCGAGTACACAGATACCTCATATGTGGTCATAAACCACTGTTTGGGCGCACGGCAGGGCTCAGAAGGGAAGGAGCGCCATTTGACTTTTTGAATAGAAAATATGCTGGAATATTTAGCGGTTGCCATGTCGCATTTGGAGAGTCCCTGTGTGCCTAAACATTGGAGCTCCCCCACAAGTGACCCCATTTTGGAAACTAGACCCCCTAAGGAACTTATCTAGATGCATAGTGAGCACTTTGAACTCCCAGGTGCTTCACAAATTGATCCGTAAATAAAAGAAAGTACTTTTTTTTCACAAAAATTTTCTTTTAGCCTCAGTTATTTTCATTTTCACATGGGCAACAGTATAAATTGGATCCTAAAATTTGTTGGGCAATTTCTCCTGAGTACACAGATACCTCATATGTGGTCATAAACCACTGTTTGGGCGCACGGCAGGGCTCAGAAGGGAAGGAGCGCCATTTGACTTTTTGAATGGAAAATATGCTGGAATATTTAGCGGTTGCTATGTCGCATTTGGAGAGTCCCTGTGTGCCTAAACATTGGAGCTCCCCCACAAGTGACCCCATTTTGGAAACTAGACCCCCTAAGGAACTTATCTAGATGCATAGTGAGCACTTTGAATCCCCAGGTGCTTCACAAATTGATCCGTAAAAAAAAGAAAGTACTTTTTTTTCACAAAAATTTTCTTTTAGCCTCAGTTTTTTTCATTTTCACATGGGCAACAGTATAAATTGGATCCTAAATTTGTTGGGCAATTTCTCCTGAGTGCACAGATACCTCATATGTGGTCATAAACCACTGTTTGGGCGCACGGCAGGGCTCAGAAGGGAAGGAGCGCCATTTGACTTTTTGAATAGAAAATATGCTGGAATATTTAGCGGTTGCCATGTCGCATTTGGAGAGTCCCTGTGTGCCTAAACATTGGAGCTCCCACACAAGTGACCCCATTTTGGAAACTAGACCCCTAAGGAACTTATCTAGATGCATAGTGAGCACTTTGAACTCCCAGGTGCTTCACAAATTGATCCGTAAATAAAAGAAAGTACTTTTTTTTTCACAAAAATTTTCTTTTAGCCTCAGTTATTTTCATTTTCACATGGGCAACAGTATAAATTGGATCCTAAAATTTGTTGGGCAATTTCTCCTGAGTACACAGATACCTCATATGTGGTCAAAAACCACTGTTTGGGCGCACTGCAGGGCTCAGAAAGGAAGGAGCGCCATTTGACTTTTTGAATGGAAAATATGCTGGAATATTTAGCGGTTGCCATGTCGCATTTGGAGAGTTCCTGTGTGCCTAAACATTGGAGCTCCCCCACAAGTGACCACATTTTGGAAACTAGACGCCCTAAGGAACTTATCTAGATGCATAGTGAGCACTTTGAACCCCCAGGTGCTTCACAGAAGTTTATAACGCAGAGCCGTGAAAATAAAAAATCATTTTTTTTTCTCAAAAATGATTTTTTAGCCCACTGTTTTTTATTTTCACAATGGTTACAGGAGAAATTGGACCTCAAAAGTTGTTGTCCAGTTTCTCCTGAGTACGCTAGTACCCCATATGTGAGGGGGAACCACTGTTTGGGCACACGTCAGGGCTCGGAAGGGATGTAGTGACGCTTTGAAATGCCGACTTGATGGAATGGTCTGCGGGCATCTTGTTACGTTTGCAGAGCCCCTGATGTGCCTAAACAGTAGAAACTCCCCACAAGTGACCCCATTTTGGAAACTAGACCCGGCAAAGAACTTATCTAGATGTGTGGTGAGCACTTTGAACCCCCAAGGGCTATACAGAAGTTTATAACGCCCGGGCATGAAAATAAAAAAATCATATTTTTCCACAATCAGGATCTTTTAGTCCCCAATTTTTTTATTTTCCCAAGGGTAACATGAGAAATTAGACCCAAAAGTTGTTGTCCAATTTGTCCTGAGTATGCTGATATCCCATATGTGGGAGAAAACTACTGTATGGGCACACGTCGGGGCTCGGATGGGAAGTAGCGACGTTTTGAAATGCCACTTGATGGAATGGTCTTCAGGCGTCATGTTACGTTTGCAGAGTCCCTGATGTGCCTAAACAGTAGAAACTCCCCACAAGTGACCCCATTTTGGAAACTAGATCCCCAAGGAACTCCTATAGATGTGTGATAAGCACTTTGAATCTCCAAGTCCTTCACAGAAGTTTATAACGCAGAGCCGTGAAAATATAAAAATCATTTTTTTTCCACAAAAATAATTTTTAGTCCCCAATTTTTTTTCCCAATGTTAACAGGAGAAATTAGAACCCCCAAAGTTGTTGTGCAATTTTTCCCGAGTACGCTGATACCCCATATGTGGGGATAACCACTGTTTGGGCATACGTCGGGGCTTGGAATAAAGGGAGCACTGTTTGACTTTTTGAACGCAAAATTTGCAGGAATCAATGGTGGCTCCATTGTCGCGTATGGAGACCCCCTGATGTGCCTAAATAGTGGAAACCCTCAATTCTAACTCCAACCCTAACCCCAACACACCCCTAACCCCAACCCTAACCCCTACACACACCTAACCCTAATACAAACCCTAATCATAACCCTAACCCCAACACACCCCTAACCCTAATCCCAACTCTAACCATAAACCTAACTACAAGCCTAACCCTAATTCCAACCCTAACCCTAATTCCAACCCTAACCCTAATTCCAACCCTAACCGTAATTCTAACCTTAACCCTAATGCTAACCCTAACCCTAGTTCTAACCCTAAGGCTGGGTTCATATTGCGTTTTACCAGCCCGTTCAACACGTAGCGGTGACCGGCTGGTAACGGTATAGCATAACGCGATCGCGTTATGCTATACCCGCTAGCGCAGATGAATCAGCAGATAATCAGCCGCGGATCCGCAGCAAAATCCGCCGCGGATCTGCAGCGAATCAGCAGCGAAATCCGCCGCGGATCAGCAGCGAAATCAGCGCGGATCAGCAGCGAAATCAGCCGTGGATCAGTAGCGAAATCAGCCGCGGATCAGCAGCGAAATCCGCTGCGGATCCGCAGCGAATCAGCAGCAAAATCAGTCGCGGATCAGCAGCGAAATCCGCCGTGGATCAGCAGCAAAATTAGCCGCGGATCCGCAGCGAATCAGCAGCGAAATCCGCCGCGGATCAGTAGCGAAATCCGCGCGGATCAGCAGCGAAATCAGCCGCGGATCAGCAGCGAAATCAGCCGCGGATCAGCAGCGAAATCCGCTGCGGATTCGCAGCGAATGAGCAGCAAAATCAGTCAGGGATCAGCAGCGAAAATCCGCGCGAATAAGCAGCGAAATCCGCCGCGGATCAGCAGCGAAATCAGCAGTGGATCAGCAGCGAAATCAGCCGCGGATCAGCAGCGAAATCCGCTGCGGATTCGCAGCGAATCAGCAGCAAAATCAGTCGGGGATCAGCAGCGAAATCCGCCGCGAATCAGCAGCGAAATCCGCCGCGAATCAGCAGCGAAATCAGCCGCGGATCCGCCGCGGATCAGCAGCGACATCCGCCGCGAATCAGCAGCGAAATCAGCCGCGGATCCGCCGCGGATCAGCAGCGAAATCCGCCGCAAATCCGCCGCGGATCAGCAGCGAAATCCGCCGCGGATCAGCAGCGAGATCAGCAGCGAAATCAGCCGCGGATCAGCAGCGAATCAGCCGCGGATCAGTAGCGAAATCAGCAGCGAAATCAGCCGCGGATCAGCAGCGAAATCCGCTGCGGATCCGCAGCGAATCAGCAGCAAAATCAGCCGCGGATCCGCAGCGAATCAGCAGCAAAATCAGCCGCGGATCAGCAGCGAAATCCGCTGCGGATCCGCAGCGAATGAGCAGCAAAATCAGTCGTGGATCAGTAACGAAATCCGCCGCGGATCCGCAGCGAAACCGCCGCGGATCAGCAGCGAAATCCGCCGCGGATCAGCAGCGAAATCCGCGCGGATCAGCAGCGAAATCCGCCGCGGATCAGCAGCGAAATCCGCCGCGATTCAGCAGCGAAATCAGCCGCGGATCAGCAGCGAATCCGCCGCGGATCAGCAGCAAAATCCGCTGCGGATTTGCAGCGAAATCAGTCGCGGATCTGCAGCGAAATCAGTCGCGGATCCGCAGCGAAATCAGTTGCGGATCCGCAGCGAAATCCGCCGCGGATCAGCAGCGAAATCCGCCGTGGGTCCGCAGCGAAATCCGCTGCGGATAGCAGCAAAATCCGCTGCGGATACGCAGCGAAATCAGTCGCGGATCAGCCGCGGATCAGCAGCGAAATCCGCCGCGGATCAGCAGCAAAATCCGTGCGGATTCGCAGCGAAATCAGTCGCGGATCTGCAGCGAAATCAGTCGCGGATCCGCAGCGAAATCAGCCGCGGATTAGCAGCAAAATCAGCCGCGGATCAGCAGCGAAATCCGCCGCGGATCTGCAGCGAATCCGCTGCGGATCAGCAGCAAAATCCGCTGCGGATACGCAGCGAAATCAGTCGCGGATTCTGCAGCGAAATCAGTCGCGGATCCGCAGCGAAATCAGTTGCGGATCCGCAGCGAATCCGCCGCGGTCAGCTGCGAAAATCCGCCGTGGATCCGCAGCCGAATCCGCTGCGGATCAGCAGCGAAATCAGCCGCGGATTAGCAGCGAAATCAGCCGCGGATCAGCAGCGAAATCCGCCGCGGATCTGCAGCGAATCCGCCGGGATCCGAAAGCGAAATGCCCACGTTGCGGATTTTGCTGCGGTCCGCGCGTATTTTGCTGCGGCCGCGGGGGGATTTTCGCTGCGATCTGCGGGGTATCGCTGCGCATCCGCGGCTGTTTCGTGCGAACCCGCGGACACGCGAAATCCGCCGGGCCGCAGCAAAAACGCCGCGGACCCCGCAGCAAAATCCGCAACGGTGACAGGGTCTTGGAAAAAAAAAAAAAAAAATAAAATTTTTATTTTTTTTATTTGTCCCTACCTATAATAAAGGGGGGGTTCTTTTTCTTTTTTTTATTTTGTCACTGTGACAGTTTATACAGTGATCAAAATAAATTTTTGGACACTGGGGGGCGCCGCGCATGCCCGGCCGGGGGCGCAATGGCATGGCCCGCCCTTTTCCAAGATGGCGGCGCCCATGAAGAGGGCCCGGGCGGACGCGGGGACCTGGGACATGGTGGATCGGGAAGGTGAGTGGGTGGTGGAGGTTAGGGGGGGGGTCGGAAGGTGGGGGCCCACAAAGGAGGGGGAGCAGATAGTGCGGCGGTGACGTCGCTGCCATTTTCGGTGGAAGCGGCCCGTCGCCGCCGTGACTGGTGGGGGGGGGGTCGGCTCGGGCCAGCCAGGCAGATGCTTTTGCGCATCGCCATGGTGGATTGTAATATTTCACCAATTAAATGGTGAAATATTAAGATTTGCTCGATTGGCTGTTTACTTTTAACGCAACAGAGCGATTGTGGCCCAGGGGGGGGGTTAAGCCAACCCCCCTGGGGTTTTGAAGCCAAAGGGCCTGTAATGCGGGTGGGTGACCTTTGATGACCCCGGTTTCCCGGCCCGCAGGGACGAGATCCTTTTATGACGAAGGGTATCGTCATAGGTCGGGGAAAGGACCGCTTTCATGACCATCGCTGTGTCAAAGGCGGGAAGGGGTTAATGCTTTCCAGGCCTTTACCCGAAAAGCCTTAGGTCTTGCTTGTTTTTTGGGGGCTTTCCCTTTAAGTCTGGATTTGAGCAAGTGAAAGCATGCCCATTGGGTTAAGATTGGTGATTGCTTGGCCATTGAAGAATGTTCCACTTTTTTGCACTTGAACCCTGTGTAGCTTTTTTCTGTATCTTGGGGGCATTATCCTCTGTAATGAAGCGCGTCCAATCAAGTTTGCAGCATTTGGTGAATCTGGGTGAAAATATATCCCGGTACACTTCAGAATTTCCGGCTACTTTGTCTTCTTTTGTTTGTCATCAATAAACCAAGTGACCCAGTGCCATTGAAAGCTGCTGGCCAGCCATCAGTTCCTCCACCTGTTTTTCAGGGAGGGTGTGCCTTGGATATGTGCCGTTCCCTTTTCTTCTCCAACTTTTGGCTTCCCATCTTCGGTACAGGTTGATCTTTTCTCATCGTCCTAGAATACTTTTCCGAAGGCTGGCTTTTGGAGGTGTTTTTTTTAGCAATTTAACTCTGGCCTGTCTATTTTTGGAATTGTGAATGGTTTGCATCTAGATGTGAACCCTTTGTATTTACTTTCATGGAGTCTTCTTTTACTGTTGACTTAGAGGACAGATACACCTACTTCCCGAGGTGTTCTGGACTTGTTGATGTTTGTGAACGGGTTCTTTTCACCAAAGAAAGTATGCGGCGATCCATCCCCCTGTTGTCTTTTTGGGCTCCCAGGTCTTTTTGGATTGATGAGTTCACCAGTGTTTTTTCTTTCTCAGGATGTACCAAATTGTAGATTTTGCCCTTTAATGTTGTAGCATTTCTTGGATTGGTTTTTTTTGTTCTTGCAGCTTAAGGTGGCTTGTTTCACCTGCTGGAGAGCTCCTGTGACCACATGTTTTTCACAGCAAAACCTTCCAAATGCAACACCACCCTCAATCAACTCCGGCCTTTCTTTGCTTAATTGAGATGACATAACAAAGGGAATTGCCCAACCTGTCCAGAAAATAGCCTTGGAGTCATTTGTCCAATTCTTTTGGTCCCTTAAAAACAGGGTGGCACTTGTTAAGGGCGAAACTCCTAAACCCTCATCCAATTTTAATGTGGATACCCTCAAATGAAAGCTGAAAGTCTGAACTTCAACTGCATTGTTTTGTTTTGTTTCAAATTCATTGTGGTAATTTAGAACCAAATTAGATAAAGTTGTTCTGTCCAAAATTTAGGACCTAACTGTAAAGCCAAAGCAACCCAGGAGTTTATTAAAGCCAAGAATGGAAATTTCTTGAATGGCCAAGTCAGTCACCTGATCTCACCAATTGGATGCATTTCACTTGTTAAAGACTAAACTTCAGCATAAAGGCCCAAAAACAAACAGCAATGAAAACCCCGCAGTGAAGGCCTGGCAGGCATCAAAAAGGAGGAAAGAGCGTTGGATGTCCATGATTCAAGAATTCAGGCAGTCATTGCCAAAAAAAGGGGTTTTTTCACCAAGTACTAGAAATATCATTTTATTACAATTATTTATCGCCAATTACTTTTGGTCCCTTTAAAACAGGGTGGCCAGTTAAGGAGCAAAATCCTAAACCCTTCACCCAATATTAATGCGGATCCCTCAAATGAAACCTGAAACTGAAACTTCAACTGCATTGAATTTGTTTTGTTTACATTCATTGTGGTAATGTTTTAGAACATTAACCCCTTGTGACAAGGCCATTTTGGCTTAAGACCGGGCCAATTTTTACAATTCTGACCCCTTCACTTTATGAGGTTATAATCTGGAAGCTTTAACGAATCCCGTGATTCTGAGATTGTTTTTTGTGACATATTGTAATTCCGTTAGTGGTAAAAATTTCTTTGATATGATTGTGTTTATTTTGAAAAAAAAAGGAAAATGGCGAAAATTTTGAAAATTTAACAATTTTCAAAACTTTAAATTTTTGCCCTAAATCGAGAGATATGTCACACAAATTTCTTAATAAATAACTTTCCCACATGTTACTTTAATCGCAAAAATTTTTTGGGACCAAAATTTTTTTTTTTTACGAAGTTATAAGGGTTAAAAGTTGCAGCGATTTCTCTTTTTACAACACCATTTTTTTTTAGGGCCACCTCACTTTGAAGTCACTTTGGGGGTCTATTGAAGAAAATAGCCAAAAGTGAACCATTCTTAAACTGCACCCTCAAGGTGTCAAAACCCCTTTCAAGAAGTTTATTAACCCTTTACGTGCTTCACAGGAATGAAGCAATGTGGAAGGAAAAATTTACATTTTAACTTTTTTTGCAAAAACTTTACTTGGAACCTATTTTTTTTTTTTTTTCCAACTGTTAAAAGAAAAAAGAACCACAAAATTTGTTGTCAATTTCTCTGATTAAAAGCCATACCCCATATGTGGGGGGTAACCACTTTTTGGGCGCAGGCAGAGGTTAAGGGAAGGAGCGAAACATTTGACTTTTTCAAGCAGAATTGGTGGAAGCCTTGTCGCGTTTGTAGAGGCCCTGATGGTCTAACCAGTGGAAACCATCACAATGACCCCTTTTGGAAACTAACCCCTAAAATTTCTAATGTTGGTGGCACTTTGAACCTCCAAGTGCTTCACAGAAGTTTATAACATAGAACAGTGAAAAATAAAAAATCAATTTTTCCCAAAAAACAATTTTTCACCCCAATTTTTATTTTTTCCCAAGGGTAACAAGACCCCAAAAGGTTTTTGTTGCAATTTGTCCGGCATTTGTACCCCCCAAGTGGGGGAAACCACTGTCTGGGTGCAAGGCAGGCTTGGGGGAAGGAGCGCCGTTTGACTTTTTTTGCGCAGAATTTTGGATCCCCGTCGGTTTGTAGAGGTCCTGATGTGTCTAAAAGTGGAAACCCCCCCCCCAAATGCCCCTTTTTTGGGAAAATTGCCCCCCCAAAGGAACTTATCTAAAAGGGGGTGAGCACTTTGAACCTCCAAAAGCTTTTCAGAAGTTTTAATGAACCGGAAAAAAAAAATCATTTTTTTCCACAAAAAAAATTGTTTACCCCTTTTTATTTTCCCAAGGGGAAAAAGACCCCCCCCCAAAAGTTTTTGTCATTTTCCGGCAGCCCCAAATCAAAATGGGGGAAACCACTGTTTTTGGGGCACGGGGGTTTTGGGTGAAGGGCGCCGTTTGACTGTTTCAAACCAAAATTTGGAATTAAATTGGAGCCATGGCGTTTGGAGAGCCCGGGTACCCCAAAAAAAATCAAAACCCCCCCAAAAAAAACCCCTTTTTTGGGAAAATAACCCCTTAAGGAAATTATTAGATGTGGGGTGACCTTTAACCCCCGTGCTTCACAAAAATTAATAAAGTTTGAGCCGTAAAATAAAATCATTTTTTTCCTAAAAAAATGATTCTTTAGCCCGCTTTTTTTTTTTTTTCCCCAAAGGGGAACAGGAGAAATTTGGGCCAAAAAATTTTTGGAAAATTTTTCTGGGGGTCGCTGTACCCCTGTGGGGTGAAACCATTTTTTGGGGATGGGAGTGTTGGAAAAAGGGAAGGAAGGCCTTTTTTAATCGACTTTGATGGAATTTTTTGCGGGCGTCATGTTTTGTTTGCAGAGCCCTTGTGTCCCCAAACGTAAAACCCCCCCGCAAATGACCCCCTTTTGGAAACTAGCCCCCCCCCGGGTTATCTGATGTTGGTGAGCCTTTGCCCCCCAAAAAATGCTTCACAGAAATTTATAAACGCAGAGCCGTGAAAATGAAAAAATCTTTTTTTTTTTAAAAAAATTTTTTTTTTTGCCAGCTATTTTTTTTTTCCCCCAAAGGGTAACGGAGAAATTAGAATCCAAAATTGGTGTGCATTTTTTCCCCGGTACGTATACCCCATATTTGTGGAAAAAACTTTTTGGGGGGCACGGCGGGGTTGGGAAGGAGGGAGCACATTTGCTTTTGAAACCCACGTGGGTGTTTGGAGCCCCAGTGTGCAAACAGTGGAAACCCCCAAAGTGACCCTTTTGGAAACTAGACACCTTAAGGAATTTTCTAGTGTGTGGGGGACTTTTTAAAACCCCCAAGTGTTTCCGAAATTTTTAAACCCGACCGTGAAAAAAAAAATCATTTTTTTTCCAAAAAATTTTTTTTTTTAGCCAGTTTTTTTTTATTTCCCAGGGTAACAGGAGAAATTAAAAACCAAAATTGGTGTGCAATTTCCCCTGAGTATGCTAACCCCCTATGTTGGGGAAACCCCTGTTTGGGCGCACGGCAGGGTGGAAAGGGAGGAGCGCATTTGACTTTTTTGAAACCCAGGGGTTTTTGGGACCCCCCGATGTGTCTAAACAGGGGGAAACCCCCCACAAGTGCCCCATTTTGGAAACTAGACCCCTAAGGAAATTTTTAATGGGGTGACCTTTAACCCCCAAGTGTTTCCAAAAATTTATAAACCAGAGCTGTGAAAAAAAAATCATTTTTTTTCAAAAAAAATTTTTTTTTTCCCCAGCTATTTTTTTTTTCCCCAAAAGGGTAACAAAAAAAATTAGAACCCAAAATTGGGTGAATTTGTCCGAGACCTGACCCCCCATATTTGGGGGAAAAAAACCCTGTTTGGGCGCGGGGGCGGGCTCGGAAGGGAGGGACCCCCATTTGTTTTTTTGAGCCACGCGTTTTGGGACCCCTATGGCCTAAATAGTGGAAAACCCTCAATTCAGCCCAACCCTAACCCCAACACACCCCTAACCCTAACCCAAAACCTAAATCCCAAACCCCCTATTCCACCCAAAACCTTAATTGTACCCAACCCCCTTTTTTTAACCCCCAACCCTAATTGTAACCTTAACCCTATTATAACCCTAATATAACCCAACCCCCTAGGTAGGTTTTTTTTTGCTTTTACCACCCGTTCAAACATGGTTTTGAGGGCTGGTAAGGTTTTAAGCATAACACATCGCGTTTGTAACCCGCTAGCGCAGAGGAAATCAGCAGATGGGCTCCGTCACGAATAAATGGCACGTCGCAAAGCACCCCTTTGGGGATGCTCGCGTGCGCCCTCAAATGGGGGTAATGGCAGGTTAACGGATGGTTCACCGCTTTTTTACCCGGTGTGCGCAGCCGTTAACGGACTCCAAACGCAGTATGAACCCGTTTAAACCCCAAAATGAAAAATTTTATACCCTAACCCTAATGAACCCCCTAATGAAACCCAACCCCCATTATAACCCAACCCCCTAATTATAACCTAACCCAATTAAACCCCCCCTAACAGAAAAAAAAATAAATATTTTTTCTATTTTTTTTTAACCCCCAAAAAAAAAAGGGGGGGAAAATGGGGGGGTTATGTACTGTTTTTTTTTTTTGTCACTTGATAGTTTATCACGTGATCAAAATGCTTTTGGAGAATGAATGAAATTATTTTTGAATCGCCCAAGCGATGGGGGCGACTGGCAGCGCCCGCCATTTTTTTTTTTGAGGAAAAAGACCCCGGGACCCCGGGGCCTCGGGAGGCGGAGGAAAACCGGTAAATAGGGGGGCGATCGGTGGCCGGGGACCTCATTTTCCCCCCTTGTGTGCGATACTCGGGAGAGAGAAATCATTTTTTTTTTTGCGATCGATCTATGCTTGCATAGATGCGATCGCAAAAACCGGATCGGTGAAAAACCCACCGGATCATGTTCTTTGGGGGGGTTTTTTCGCGCGGCCCCCCGGGGGACCCCGGGGGCCCCCGGGGCCCTTAAAGGAATCGGGGGCCACATGGGGGGGGCCCCGGGGGCCCTTTTTCTTGTCCTTATGTCCATGAATCAGGGGCAAGAAATTAAATGACACAACTTTTTTTTTTTTTTTTTGTTGCGGTCGCCGTTTAGGGTTAATCGGCGTCGCAAAAACGGTTCGGTAAAAACCGACCCCCTTATGTTCTCTGGGTCCGGTACCCCCCGGAGCCGAACCCGGAGAAAAAGCGCCTTTTGGGGGGGGGTATTCACTTTTTCCCCCCCGCCCTTAATTAACGGCGCTGGGTTTTTAAACCTTAAGACCGCCCTTAAAAGGCTATCGGGGTCGTTAAGGGGTTAAATTAAATAAATGTTTCTCTGCCAAATATTTTGGACCTAACTGATATCATTGGTGCGTTCCTCAGGCCCTAACATAATATCGCCAGGGTTACTATAAAATGGAAAGGGAAAAGGTCTACAGCGGCATCCAGAGTGGGGGTAGGTTGGGGGCTCTTGAGTGCCCAAAACCCACTGTGGACATTACCCCCGTCATGTTTTGGCTGTACGTACTGCAGCCATTTTGTCCTCCGCACTTCTGTCCGACCTTTCCACCCCCCTTCCCCAACAAGTTGTGGGCATTAAGCATTTTCGGGGATTCGTGAGTCGTGCCCCTACAGACGAGCTTTGGCTGCACGCTTTCCCACGGAAAGGCACAGGGGTTTATTGTATTCTTCTGTGGGAGGCGTTGGAAGGGCAAAGCCGTGTGGGAGCGGACTATTGTGTGGGCAGAGTACTCCCGTTTTTGGGGGGTTTTGAAACAGGTTTTCTTGGACCCGTGCACTCTCGCGGGGGCCCAATTTGGCAAAATTACCCAGGGTTCATGCACCCCTTTCCCGCCTATTTTCCCGGCTCCTTTGAATTGAGTGGCCGGATAAAGCTTTTTTCCCGGTGTTCTGGGAGGTGGGGGACAAGTAAAAGGTGCCTTACCCAGGGGTCCCCCCCACTGGGGGAGCTTATCCATACTACCCTATCGACCCCCCTTTTAAGGCGGAGGTTTAAGCGGACCCCCTGTAGGCAGAGGTTTCGGTGGCCCCCCTTCACCAGTCCTCTGGAAACTTTCCTTCTGGCGTCTGACTACATGAAGCCATGGAGGTTTCCGGGGCCTAAGTCCCGGGCCGTCGATACCAATGTAGTAAGGTTGCCAACAGTCCGGCATATTTAACAGATTCCCCCGTCGGGAAAAAAAACGCGCCAGTGCCCTGGGGGAGGTTCCTGGAGACAGCGGCTTTTTCCTAAAATCCCTTCAAAAGAGCAATCATAAAGGCTCTTCCACCTTACAGTTTTGGTTTGTGTGGACTCGGGAAGAGGGGAATTTTTTGTCCTTACCTTTGCTCGCCACCCGCAATAATCGGTGGCGCTGACAAAAACCAGTACTGTCCGGGTAGTGAATGGGTGACATTGCCCTCACGGGTTTTCACACAACGGTTCCTCTACTTGCTTATCCCTTCCCATCAGGATTATTTCCTTCTGTCCCTTTCCCCAAGGG